>PVKS010000748.1:102500-172951 GCA_004027875.1 Aplodontia rufa | reverse complement strand
GGGCTTGATCAGTTAGCTACCCTGTGGAATTGCACAACAGAATAATAAATGACAGCTCCTCGATTAAATCAAGCCGCCTGCTGTAAGTGCTGGAGAGAGTGTGACTGTCACTAACAATGTACTGCTCGTTAACACCACTGGGGTATGCACCAACAGCAGTCAACACCTAAGTAATCAAGAGTCCTTGGATAGCTTCGTGTCTGTGCACACTCAGGTGCATGGGATGCGTGTGTATGCACTGTGGGGCCCCCTCCCTTAGGTATTTTGGGTTGTCTTTTACAGTTTAACTATTTTGTTTTTTAATGTTCAGGAAAACTCAATTTAAAAAGCCAGCTGCTGTCATGTTAAAAAGACAAAAAAAAAAATGACTTGCACGCTCATCTGGCCTCAGGCACGTGTTCTTCAGACGTGTTACCAAGTGTGAAGGCTTGGCCGTTTCTCACCTTGGCCTGGAAACAGGAAGGCCAAATGGGCTCACAGGGAGTCTGCGGCTGCGTCACGTTCAAATTCACTTCTTGGAGGTGTTACGATGCTGCTTTCTCAATAAAAGCCCTGTTTTCTCAAAGTGGGTGGTGGAGACCAGGCCTGATGTGGGTGGCGATGCCCCACCATGGGGTCCCTGGCACACTGGCTTCTCGCTTCCCTATCTCCGAGCACCTGAGCTCAGCACGGCTCAGGGGGGCAAGACACACACAGTGTTCCACAAGGCAGCCTGCCCTGCATAGTGAGGCGGCAAGGGGGCCTGCCTTCCAGGGCTCCCACCTGAGATGGGAAGGGCAGCAGAAGGGTCCTTCCAGGGCACAAGAGCAGGCGCCACTGCTTCTTCAGAGATGGAAGGGGCCATCTGCACTTGACCTTAGAACCAGGCATGGGTCGCACGCTCGTTTGGACGGGACGGCTGGGAATAATGATCTTGTCTGGGCCTGCCCCTCGTCTGGGGGAAGGTGGGGTTCCAGAGGCTCTTGGAGTGGAAGGCGGTAACAGGCAGATGGTCTGAAGTACAGTTAGATTCAGAATTACTGATGACGGAAGCTAAGCTATGAGGCATGTTCCATCTGCTTATTTCCCAGTTTTCATTTGTTGTAACCCTGTTAATATTACCAGGGCTTCCCCCCTCCAGAAGCACTGCCATAAGGGCATCTACCTAGAGACAGCTGTCGCCTCGGCTCCAGAGGCCAGCGCCCTCGCTGCTGCTGCTCCCACCTCGCCGCCCTCCGTGGCCATCCCTCTTGTGATCTGTCATTCTTGGGAAGTCGTCAGCCTGCCCCGTGATGGTGTCTGTCCCCTGTACCTTTGCCTTCGGTCATGGGTGAAAGGGACACCTGAGGGAGCCTGCCCAACTCAAGGTTGTGCCTGGCCCCAGACCATGTGCTAGGGCTTCTCAATGGATGCGAGGCAGTGCGCTCCGCAGGAGCACCAGGGGCAGGGTCAACGCTGTTCCCAGGGCAGAGCCAGTCTTCTAGGACTGGGAAGAAAGGTAGATATTCAGCAGGAAGGAACCAAGGCCCCCTCCTAGCCTGCCACTGCTGTGGCTCCTGCCATGGGGACAGCTGGCAGAGACCTGAGAGCACCACCCACCCCCAAGCCCTCAGGCCGGCAGGGTCCTGGCTTGACTCCGACTCGGGTTTGCCTGCCCCGCCTCTGGACAGCAGCTGCGCTTCCCTGCCCCGGGCACAAGGGTGGCTCAGCCAGCCCACGTGCAGCTCGAGGGTGAGAACTTCCTAAGTAACTTAAAGGCCTCTTTTAATCAAGAGGCAGAGCTCTCTGTCTTGCTGACACTTAAGATCTTGGTTTAATTCAGCTGGGAGTAGGACAAGGTGCAGCCTTTCCATTAGGACGCTTTCTAAAGGGAGCGATCCATCAAGTCCTTGCCTCTAATCTCAACAACAGCTGTTTGGAAACCTGTCTTGGGCCCATCATCCCGAGCCGTGTCAGGAAGACCCGCATGCCTCGTGTTAGCTTCATCTTCATCTCCAGCACCCTGAGAGGGAGCCGCCCCATCTGGTTTCAGTTAGCGTCTGCTCCTTCCAGCAGCCTCTGCTTCTCACCCACCAAGCAAGTTCTCAAAAAGTCCTTAAAATCCATCTCGGGTAGTCTCCCTGAGGGTAACGAGCAAGGAAAACACATTTACAGACACATGGTGGGTGCTGACGGGGGCCTGCTCAGGGTCAGTATCTCGAGAAGCAAGAGTCTCATTGGCCGCTAGCCCTTGCAGGACACCTGGCTGCTGTGGTGTGCTGGTGTCTTCACGTGTGGCTTCTGTCCTCTGCCTCCTCCACCACATGGAGGACTGTGTTCAGGAAGGCACTGTCCAAGTCAGAGCCCCTGTGGGCCCCAGGACAGCACAAGACAATATTACTTGATGTTTTCATGACAATGAAAGTTAAAGAGCAGAATACATCTCATTCTTCCTAACAGCTTTATAACAGACCACATGTAAATCTAAAACCAGGAGGGGTTTGGAAATGCTGGTGCCAAGCTCAGGACATTTGCAGGAACCTCCTGATTCAAAGAGGAACCATGGCTGTGTTTCTAACCCTTTATCTGATGAGATGGCATCAGTCAGGTCACTGGAAGGGTCCACTGTTCCCACTCCGGGACAGATCCTGCTCCTGGAGCTGGCTCCCTCCATCTGTGGCAGTCAGGTATTTATCCTGCCATGCACACTTCATTCCCAAGTCCTCGGTCCTATAACCCCTGTGATTCCGCTGTGGACTCCTCATGCCTCATTAGTCAAGTTTGACACCTGCACCTAACGCCTTCCCACTGAGTGAGGACAGCTTCTGGTGAGGGCGATCTTTGCCAGGAAGGCTCCAACAGAGAGGCCTGCGACTGGAGACAAAGTTGTGACATGGGGTCAGTGTGATGCCTTGCCCTGTTCAATAGCCCTTCTCATCAAATCCCTCCAGATGTGGCTCCACTGAAAGACTGTGTAGGTGGCTATTAAGAGCTGGCAGAGGGGATGCAGGTGGAAGAAAATGAAAATCACCCATGAAGCTTCAGAATTTAATTTACAACAAATTCACGCACTCGAGCTGCTGTTCAGCAACCTGTGAGTGGCAGACTAGCAAAGTCCAAGTACTGAGGAAAGCATAACTGAGCTTAAAACCACGGCTTACTAAATACACAGAGTATGAGACTTGGAAACTTAAAATAGATTTTGCTTTACTAATAGTTAATTGCTTGCTAGTTGAGCTCACAAGCAATCTCGACTCTTCAGCAGAGGAGGTGGCTGGTGTGAAATAAAAACAAAAGGAAGTGGGTTCCGCAACAAAGCAGCTCCACGGGTAGGAAAGACTCCCTCTGAATTAGGGCCAATTTTCAAGCTGTCTGCTTTCCCACATATGGAACACTGCAAACAGACACACATTACAGTTTACTGACTTTGGGAATCTAATTCGAGACTTGGGACTTAGAAGTCTAAATATATTGTTACCATTTGGTGACAGGCTGGCATGGTTGAGCTGACATGTGACAATGGCCTGGGCCACCATCAGTGCATCTTCCAGGGCCAACCTTGACTTTTCAGAACATGGCGAGTGATCAGCCAGGAGACTGAGAGATAAGCACCCCATCTATGGAGCACCACCTCCTCCCTAGGTCCTCCCTCTGGGTGGCTCTCCTTCCCTCCTTTCCCAAGGAGCACTTGGGAAGGTGGGGGATGTGGCTCAGAAGCTGAGGTGACGAGAGGGCCTCGGGTGTTTAACAGGCAAAGTGGTGTTACCGTGTGCTTTGTGACGTGGGGACACCACCCGAGTGCCAGCGACCTGCTGTTGACAGCAGTGGGAACACATGCACCTCGAGGAAGACCGGGGCCTCCCCGGCTGCTTCCTGGGTTCTTCACTCAGGAACGCACCCATGCCCAGACAAGACTGCGCCACACCCGCCTCGCTCACCGTCCGCGCAGCGCTCCTGGGGACAGAAACTTCCTCAGGCTGGCAACCAGGAAGTGAGCCAGTGGCCGCACCTGTGCTTCCAGGCCCTGCTCCCTCGCCCACTGAGAGCCACCGTGTCCTGCTGAGGACAACCCACACACACATCTGGAGACCCGGAGATCTAAAAGCACCACTGGAAGCTAGGGCAGAAGTCCCTGATGGGACACCTTTGATTCACGGTGGCTCACATCCTTCAGGAGCCTGAGGGCCAGCATTACTGCCCTGGGCTTCTTTCAAGGGACATCTCCCATTTCAGTGTGACACAAATAGGCAACTGGCAACCCCACAGTCTCCATTTGGGTTGGGGGTGTGTTCTCGCCCCCAGAAAGACCAACGTGGTGCTGCGTGATCAACACGGCTAGAGAGGAAACGAGGGCAGGTGTCTGAAGCACTTCCCAGGAACGCGGATGGAAGCCTTGCAGCTGGAGGACGCAGAGGCTGGGTCTACCAGACCTGTCACCCGGCCATCTGCACAAGGGGAGGGCAGCAGGGACGCTCCTTTCTCATCATACATCATACAATTGACATCAGTCAATTCCAGCAGAGGTGGATGCAATCGGGGCACAGAGCAGACTGGCTGGCAGCAGCAGGTGGGAGGGTGGGTTTCTGTCCACAGAGATGCAGTTGCTAACAGAAGTGAAGGGCACCCTGGCACTGCTCGTGTCTAGGGTGTTAAAGGGATTTCTGAGGTTGAACTAGACGGAGCTTGGCTTTTGGGGGGTAAAGGAAGAACAGCTGGACGGCTGCAAAGAGGAAAGCGGCTTGCAGGGCCATCAGGCTTCCTGACCTCGTGGCTGGATCATGATGATGCATGCACTGTCGCGGTTTTGTCTGTGGGGTCAGGGCAGGAAGTTCCTCTGTGGGACAGCAACTTCACATGACTCACAGAGCCTGGATGACCGGCATACAGCGCCCCATCAACAGGAGCTGGATGCAGGAGGAGCCTGGGCCGCTTGTGCCCGTGTGTGCCTCCCTATGGGGTTCTGTGACCTACTGCAGATGGGCTAAGGAGGGGCGGGGCTTCTCTTGGCACAGGGCCCTCACATGGAGGATCCCCTTTTCCCCAGGTTCTGACTATGGACTCAGAGGCGGAAAGAGAAGCTAACAGACTGCACTCTAGGCCAGAAGGAAAGTACCTCTGGATTTTCCTCTTCCCAGCCCCAGTCGCTGTGTTCTGCACACAGGTGTTACTCTGCACCTGGAGAAAGTGCTGGAGGATAGGTGTTTCTGCACTTACTGGCCAAAGGGGAAGAAATCCATGGTATGGAGGGACAGCCTGGACGAGGTCAGTGTTCCAGAAGAAGCTCCTGAACGCCCACCGAGCGGTGAGGTGGTCTCAGGCTCCAGGAGGGCCCTGGGTGCCACGTCCCGCGGCCCTCCCCGCTGCCAGCCACGTCAGACGCAGCTGTGGTTTCCACGCGCGGCTCTCCACTCTGGTCTCCATGTGCTGCTTGTTTCCAGCATTTGCTTTGGGTTTCAGGCCCTTTGTTTCCTCCCACCTCAAGCTGTCAGCTCATTTCAGAGCCGCTCGTGGCATTATCAGGACAGAGAGTGCCACTCTTCAAGGAGCAGGAGGGCAGGGTATAGTCCTGGGTGAGGACCGAGAGGTGGTGGCTGTTCTTTTAATACCACTACCACCTCCAACAAGTGGAGGGGGAGGGATGGTAGAGGCTGGAGAGGGGCAGGTTGTAGACCTGGCCACCTTGAGAACACGCACGCTCACGGTTTCCTGCAGGACAGCACGTCCTTGGCTGTGGCGCTCCGTGCATGGGGATCAAGACCAGGGTGCCTGGCACACTGCTGGAGACCCCTCAGCAAGCCCACTGCAGGCTGCGTCATCCGCACCAAAGCCTCTGCCCATTTTCCTTCTCTTTGTTATGGTGACACAGCATTTGGATAACTCTCTGGAGTCCATCATGGTAACTTAACGCACGCACGCAACGTGTCAGAACCAAGTCCTGGCAATGAGCATTTCCATCTCTCTACCCATTAATCATCTGCACGTGCTGGAAACTCTCAAATCTATCATAGATTATTTTAACCAGTACTCTACTGTGCTGAATAGCAGCCAAGTAATTCCTCACTCTGTGTCTCTGGGTTCAAAACTGAATTTCTTCTTGTCCCTCCACCCACTGTCCTTTCTTGGCCAATTGCAAACACTATTCCATTCAAATTAACCACCTAATGTTTCATTTTTTACCTCCTAAGACTCTCCACTAGTGAGAGGATAGTTCCGGGCACTTATTTCTATGCCCTAATACAGGCTGAGTTATCTCTTACCTGAAATTGCTTGAGACCACATTTGAGTATTGGATTTTGGGGGTCTTTTGGAACACCTGCATGGGGCTGGAACCCAGGTCTAAAAATGAAATCCTCCTGTGCCTCACAGCTTACACGTGGCCTGAAGGTCCTTTTCCGACAAGGTTCGGTGCTCGGGCGTCTCTGCTGAGACCCACTGCTGAAGTCAGGGCGGAATTTCCCACCGTAGCACCGTGTTGCTTCTCAAAACTCGCCCAACTCTGGAGCACTTCAGATCTGGGGAGCCTAACCTGTGTGTCTAACGGCGACACTGTGTTCCCCCCAACAGGGCAGGGCAGGGTTTCGAGGCTACGGTGGACGCTGAGGACTCTGCCAGTTTGCAGAGCTGGTCTTCGAGCCCTGGAGACCCTTCCCTCCTGACTGTCCTGTCTGCCAGTCTCACTGCCAGCTCTGCCCCAGCCAGACCGAGCGCTGTACTCTGAGGCCGCAGCATGCTACACGTGTGCCTGTCACATGCTGGCCCTTCTGCGTGGGGTCCTCTAACGGCCACCGCGTCTCACTGGCCTCTCCTTGGAGGAGGTGCCTGCCTTTCCCTTCAGCAGCAGGCTTCCTCCTCTGGGCTCTCCAGCGTGGCCGCGGGTGTCCTGCTGAGGAGCTCCCTGCACCAGCTCTCATTAGCCTCCCGTGAAACTGGAAGCACCAAGAGCAGTCACACATGTCACGATGGCAGCCAGCTTGGTGCCCCGCAAGACTCAAGATGGTGGCACTGAACTGAAGAATGCCCAGACAACTGTCACTTTGGCTGTGGGCAACTGCAGCCATGGGGCTTGCCCTCCTCTTCACGTGCAGCCCCTGTCCCCAGATTGGGGTGGCCCGGCCTCCTCCCGCCAGGGCACTGCTGCCTTTAGCAGGATCGAGGCAGAAGTGCGAACACTCCCCTCCTATCTGGCACACATGGTCGGAGCTCTAATTATTCACACATTTTGGCAAGCATTCTGGTGTTCCCCTACCAAGCTCCTAATCCCAGCAGATCAGTTAAAATAAATGAAAGAGAGAATCAAAAGGCACTTTAAAAACTCAACTCTTCTCCAAATGAGTTTGAGCAGGCTCCAGCTGACTAGTGCTTGCAGCTGACAGGCATTTCAGCTCTCAGAGCCCTCCTGCCCCACTCGGCCCCATCCCGTGCCCCCAGCATGTGAGTATGTGACTCTCCCTGTTCAAGGGAAGCACTTGAGACCGGGACCCTGATGTATTTTCCACGACCTGCATTAGAAACCAGGAAAGTGCAGGTCACCACCACCAGGCCCAGTCAGCCACCAAAGCAGTTCTGCTCCTTGCACACAGGTAGCATGCTGTGCCGCCGCCCCAGGACTGATGGTTGCAACTTCCAGAAGGCGTCTATCGAAGAGCTCGCCTTGTGCAGGAAGACATTATTGCAGACACTAAAGTCCTGCGCCAGGCACAGGATCTGAGCGCTTCCAAGCACCTGTGTGGCACGCGGGGCGCCGAGGGACTGCGGCTCTGAAGAGGGACTGCGGCTCTGAAGAGGGCCACGCGGGCCTCCGCCACTCATCTCTCCACCTTCCCGCTGCCCCTCAGGAGCTGTCCACTCCTCACTCCCCTTTCTTCAGGACACATTCATCGCGCGTCCTGCTCATTCCCTCGCCCACAGTGGGACCCTAGGTTCTCGACTGTTCAGGCTACTGCTGTGTGGTGCGGCCCCTGATGAGTACCAAGTGCTCCATCGACATTTTTTAATTAAAAAGCCATCTCCTTCTGATGGGGTCTGTGCATCTGAGACTGAGTCCCAGGATGCCGCAAGCCTGTGTTTTCTCACCTGCGCAGACTGGCTGCTGGGGAGGTGCCAAGGGCACCAACACCCGAAGACTACGGGGGAGGTTGAAGGGCCTGAATTCTCGACTCAGCTCTGTCCCTAGTGAGCTGGGCAACCCACACTTCTGTCTCTGCAGCTTTAACACAGGAGACTTCCAAGAAAAAGTCTTCCAGGATGATAGACAGTTCCCATAAAATAGCATGCAGCCAAGACGGGGAGGCAGTCGAGGCAAGAGGACAACTGACCTCCAGGACAAGGCGCCTCCAGCCTCCCTCTCCAGAACCAAGACGCTCGCGTTCACAACGTGGTGGGAACACCAAACCATGGTGATGGCGAGGAAGACAGTGTGACATCCGCTCACTCTTCCACTTCAAAACCATGACTCACCCAGGACAGATTGAAGTGCCCTGCCCAGCGCTTCAAAAAAGGGAGAGTGGTGTGTGTGCATGTGAGATGTGTATGTGTGAGTGACATGTGGTGTGTTTGTGTGAGATGTGTATGTGGTGTGTGTGTGTGTGTGTGTGTGTGTGTGATCTGTGGTGCATGTGCATGTGTGGTGTGAGCACGTGCGTGTGTGATGTGTGTGAGATATATATGTGTGTGAGATGTGTATGTGGTGTGTGTGTGTGTGTGTGTGATCTGTGGTGCGTGTGCATGTGTGGTGTGCGCACGTGCGTGTGTGATGTGTGTGAGATATATATGTGTGTGAGATGTGTATGTGGTGTGTGTGTGTGTGATGTGTGTGTGCGTGGTGTGTGCATGTGTGTGTGTGTGCATGTGTGGTGTGTGCACGTGTGCGTGTGTGATGTGTGTGAGATGTACACGTATGCGTGTGAGTGCGCGTGCTGGGAGAAGAGGGAGAGCGTCACCCAGTCACCCAGCATTCTGGTGCCAAGACACTGGCTTCCCAACCTCAGCTCTTTGGGAAAGTGGAAGCCAACTGTTACCCAAGGCAGGAAGGTTCTAGAGGATACCTTGTATAAACAAAGGGGACGCTTACGTGGCTGACGAAGCAAGCCAGAGGGATGTGGAGGTGTGTGCTCTCTAATTTGGGCTGTGTGAACACTGAGCCCCAAGGGGAACCCGGTTTTGGCCACAGGGGTGGGCTTCACATCTGTGCTCTCTCCTTCTTGGGCTTGTGCACAGGAGAGGAGGTTACTTAACACTGAGCACAACTGTCCCTGCACTCCCTCCCAGGTACCCTGGGTAACTGAGCGACTTTGTTATGGGGTCGGCCCAAGACCAAGGAAAACAGCACCCCCACCTGTCTATTTACATAAGACACTCGAGCCGGTTCTGCGTCTTCACGTTGAGGGGAAACAGCCGCACGGCACAGATGCTGATGTTCCATGCATGTGAAATAACACGGTAGAAACCTATGTTAAAAAAATTACTTCTCTTCAGTGTCACCAGGGAAACTGGCCAACATAAGCTCTCCACACCTAACTCTGGGGGGTCAGGAATAACAGCGATTGGGGGGAGGAATCAAAACACTGAAAATGCTCATAAATTCTGTTATGTGACAAAGAACTTAACAAGAGACATTTTTCCCCTGCTCTGGCCTGGGATGTCAACCTGTGATGTTTACTTTTGAACTCTGTTTGATTTTCAAAACTAAAAAAGTGCAGCCGGGAAGTTTGGTGAAGTTCCTGCTAAGTAGTAAATCTCTCAGGGCCTCCAGTGGCCTCCAGCCTGTCCTCTCAGGAGCAGGGGACCGCAGCTGTCAGGGTGGATGGGCATCAGCACGCTCAGCTGAGCGCCCTTCCTCATTTGGACAAGAGCTGCAATCACTGAGGCAGCTGCATTCGGGTGTTTCCTCACCATGGGTCCCTAAAACGCTCTTTAACTTTTTGTGGTGTTGGGGATGGAACCCAGGGCCTCATGTACGCCAGGCCAGCATCTGCTCCCAGCTCCCAGACAAACTCTTCAAGAAGCTATGTGTTTGGCTGATCCATGCTGAGGCCCACTGCGCTTTTCAAGAATGATAAAAATAAGAAGACGAAAAGAAAAGGATAAAAAAAGACCCAAACTCTATCAGAATCTCATTATACAATAAATGGAATTGTGGGGAAAAAGAAAACCCAGACCCTGAAAGAAAAGGTGAGAGACTTCTCAATTTGATGGCTATTTGAGAATCACTCATGGTTTAAGAAACAAGCCTGTTTCTCAGGGTTGGGGTGGGGGCACTGGTCCCTCCAGGTCTGGAAGCCTGGCTCAGGCAGGACGCTGGCGTCACTGCAGATCATCCTACCCAGTTCCTCACTCCAAACGCTCATCGGGCACTTGCTGCGCTCGTATCCTTACTCTTCCTTGTTGGCTGCTGGCAGGAAAATGTGTCTGCTCCTGCTTGGTTGTTTGTTTGGTGGATTTATTTAATAGCTCGGAACAGTTCTCAGTTCTAAACACAGTTCCCTGTCCCGTCAAAACATCCTTGTAATGACAGAGCTTAGTATATTATAAAATGTACAACAAACGTATTTTTGAGCGGGATGGGTAGGCCTTGCAAGAAGGAGTGGAAACACTGGGACCCTCAGGAGTGGCATTTGGGTCCTTCCGAGCCTTCGGCTCTTTCCTGAAGTTTGTCCTTATCCCTCAACCACATTTACATTAACATGTTTCCCCCAGCTCTGTGGGGAAGACAGACTGTGCTTCTTGTCAAATTACAGAAAGGATCTTCTCCCAGTAAAACCAGAGAGCAGTTCTGAGACTCAGCAGGAAGCAGCTGAGATGAAGCAGAGGGCCCTAGCGGCGGGGTCAGAGGAAAGGGCTCCTACCCGGCTCTGCGTGCAGAAGGACGTACTCCAGAGCTATGGGTGGACACACAGATGGTCACTCCCTCTGAAGCTCCCATCTGACCCGTCCTTTCCGAGCTCCTGAGCGTGTCCTCCCTAACACCCCTGGCTGCCTCCCAGCTGAGCACGACACTTTCCAACAGAAGCCACGGCGGTGTGCATCCTGATCAGCCATCACCAGGAAGGACTCACTTCTAAACATAGTCCCCTGGGGCGAGCTCCAGAGAAACCATGAGCAGCAGCGAGGGGGCGGGTGGGGGGCAGGAGTCATAATTCATTCATTGAATCCCACACGACAAGAACGCTCAGAAACACCTGACAGAGTGCTGAACTTGCAGTGCTCTCCTAGTCCCTGGCAACCTGAGGGGGTCCCAGCATCTCCACCGGCCTCCCAGCAGGCCAAGCTCTTCTCTTGACAGCGGAGGTTGACCTCGGCGCAGGCAGCGGTTTATGGGCCTTTCGCACAGGCCCCTGCAGGAAGCCTTGGGAGTCAGCGCCCTGGGCTGGTGGGCCCTGCTGTGTCTCAAAATGGCTGTGACCTTGAGCAAGTCCTTTAGCTTCTTGGGCTTCAGCTTTTTAATTTCCGGAGAAAATACCTAGTCTGGCCAAGCCCAGCTCCCAGGCTGCTGGTGAGGATGCAGGAAGAGGATGAGTGTGAGAACCTTCTGGGAAGAGACAAGTGAAAACCAGTGCCTGATGCCACCATGACATGCCTCATCACACTTCCACACCTAGGCCCTCTCCCGTCCCTGCCCAGCTCTTCTGCCCTTTCAGGGTGCTCCCTCTCCCAGCACCAAGCACCTAACACGAACAACCAGTGCCTGAGGTGCTCCGAGGCCATTCAGGGCCAGGAGAAACCAGGGTCACTTCACTCAGGGAAACTCGAGGACCTCAGGAGCCTCAGGTCCCAACACAGGGCGGGCCTGCCGGGAGACGCGCAGGAAATGAGCCCAAGGACCATGGGGGCTGAAGGCCAAGAGTGCAGGGGACACCTCCATTCCATAGTCGGTGAAATCGCATGCAGTCACTTAGCCCCCCATGGGTTCCCTCATCTCGCTCTGGAGGCCACAGCAGGCTGACTTTGGCCAGGAAGCTTGTTGAGAGTGGCCAGACTTGGACGAGGGCCTTCTGGTGTGACTGTTTCTGCTTAACCATTAAAGAGCTCTGTGTGCAGATATAGACACGCCATGGTGAGGATAAGGCCTTGATCCCGGGATGGCATCAGATCCACTGAATTCCAGGAGTCCCGCTGCTGACAAGCCAGGAGGCTGGGGCAGAGAATCAGTCTGCTCTAGCTGGGGTTGGGGCATGGCCCTATCAGAGTCCACCTATGTTCCGAGGAGGTCCAGGTGCAAGGACTGTGGTCCACCTGGAGACTGTGCTCCATCTGGGCATCTATGGCAAGTCTCTCCACCCAAGCCCCCAGTTGTCAGGACGGTGCTGGTGGGAGGAATCATTCTGTGGGTCGTGCCTGTGGGTCCGGGGTCACGGCAGAAATCAACAGCTCTGGTCCAGACCTTGTTCCAGGCAGTTTTCAGCCCCAGGTGCACAGAGCCAGCAACTCCGATAACCTGCGGTTCGTGCCCTGCCTCTGGCTTCCTGTCCCTATCACCTTTTAAAGTCTGCACTATCCACGCGGACGGCATCCTTTTCACTCTTGATGTGGGATGCTTAGGTTCCTTTTCCTCCTTGCATCTTATTCATTCTGGCTAGGGCTTTCTCCATGTGGCTCATCTTTTCTAAGAATCACTCTTTGGCTTTACTACTTTTCTCTCTTGTCTGCTGCTATTCCAATGCTTTCTGTGGTTTTACCACCTCCTTCCACCTTCTTGCTTGTCTGTGCTCCTCCCAGTGCTGCACGGTGGACTTTGGAGGGATTTTAGACCTTTTTTCTATTCTGATGTAAGCATTCCTCTCTGAGCATTACTTGAGCTGCATCCTATACACTTTGATGTTATTTTAGTTATCAGTTTCAAATTTCTTGAATGTCCCGTGATTTTCTTCTGGACCCATACATAATTTAGGAATATATTCATTTCCAAATTATTTGGGGTTTTCTTGGGCATCTCTCTGCTACTGACTTCTGATGTCCTTTAAGCTTATAGGCTCAGCTCGAACATCACCCTTCCCATGCACACCCCAGACCCCTCCTCCCTCGGAGCAGAGCAGACTGCAAGCTTCAACAGGGTAAGGGCCACGTTCATACCTCGTGCCATGTCCAGGATGCTGGATCAGTGTCTGCCCCACAGTGTGCCCTCATTAAACGTCTGCTGCAAGGGTGCATGGCTTCCTCCTGCTTCTTCCTGTTACTGTCTGTAAGCTGAATGCTGAAGTAGGGTTGTCCTAGCACAGGTCTACCTCACTGTAATGGGTACTCGGGCACAGCAGGAAGTGGAGTTTTTGCTGTGTCTCTGGAATGATACATTCTGGGTACTTTTACTAAAGGACATAAGTGACAGCTCTATATGGAAAAATCTTAACCTTTTACCCAACCTCAGTGGGAATAAGTGGTGGGTTGCAGACAGCATTGCTGGTGACATACCATGGTTTTGTGTCATGATGGGAATGTGTTCTGAGAAGCGTGTCCTTAGGGATTTAGTTGTGTGAACCTCAAAGCGTGCTTACACAAACCTCGCGCAGCCTCCGATGCAGCGAGCGATGCATGTGAGGCCGCTGGTGGTGTAGGCGGTAAGCGGTTGGAGAGGGAAATCTACACTGGGAGGGAGTGTCGTGGGACACACATCAGTGGCTCATCCCCGTCAGGGGCTACGTGCTGTGCAGGAGCACATGCGCTCTCACGGCTGGCACCCGACAGGTCTGTGTGCACTAGCATCATGACAAACAAGTCGGTCGCATGTTGTGCTGCGATTTGTGATGACCATGCTGTCACTAGGCTACCGGATGTTTTTGGCTCCATTACAATCTGAGGGACTACCATAGGGCACGTGATCCCTTGTTCACCAAAACACTGCCATGCGGTACATAGGTATACTGTGTAGCAGATGCCAGAAGGGAACAGGTCAGCATCTCTGGGTGAAATCAGGGGCTTCTACTGCTGTTCAGTGACAGGCATCCAGCGGTCCCTTTTCCATGATAATGAAAAACAGGACTCCATTTGTGTTTTCCGGTGATTTTCGTGGGTAGGTCCTATTTTGATGGTGCTTCTCAACCTCCTGCTTTTATTGATTATTTTCTCCAAGATGGAGTTGCTTTGGGTCTCAAGGCATGTTTTTCCCCCCCGTCAAATTCCTTTTTTACATCAGTGGGTCAATCATTCATGTAATCAATCAAATAGGCCATCAGTGAAATTCTGCTGAACAGGACTGTCATCATCCCCTTAGGGAGTCAATTAGAATCTTATCTCCTGGAGGTCGGTGAGCAGCATGGGACTTTCCCTGTGCACTTGGGAATTTGGAGAAAGTGAGCCCTGGTACATGGGACCAAGGGTGGCAGTCAGCCAGTTTGCCCTGCTGCTTCGGCAAAGTGCCTGTGCCCCGTGACTGGGCTCCGCTAATTGGTTTCTGAGTTTCCTTCTTCCCTGAAGGGATACATGGCTTCCCTTGGGCCCCGCAGGAAAGCTGAAGGGCCTCCCAGGCAAGGAGATGGGGACCCTTGGGAGAGGAAGATCCGCAGAGCTGGGACAACCGCGAGGTGCAAGTCAGGCTGGCCGAGATCTAGAGAGGGCTGAGGACAGCAGGTTGCTGGGAGCAGGGGTCATGCGAAGGCTTGGGGAAGGCTTCGAGGACATGAAGGAGCAGGGGCGCTGTGGCTTGGAGGTTAAGGGATGGAATTGAAGAGCTACAAGGAGAAGAAACTGAAAATGGGGACCCTTCCAAACAGGATGTGGCCTTAGCCTGGTGGCCAGGCCACATCAGCTCTGGAGGGAAGCAAAGCCTGGCCTTCGGTGGGAGCATTAGGAGCAGGCTTCAGGCCAGGCTGCTGCTGTGCCCAAGCCAACTGACAGGCAGAGGGATCGCCATCTGTGTCCATGCCATGCTCACACTCAGCTTGGAGAGCAGGGGCCGGGGGCTTCAGAGAGGCTCTGAGCCCTGAGGACAGGTGCCTGTGGCCCCCACACGCTGAGGTCTGAGGCACTGGCTTCCTTCCTTCCCCTGCACAATGGCGGCCTCAGGGCGTGCAAGGGCTTCCTGCCCATTGCTGAGCTCCTGCGGCCCTGGGGAATGAATGGGTGCTCTTGGCATTTCAGGTTTTGAGCAAGCAGAATTTGCACGCCCACCAGGTCTGAGGGCGCCACCCCTGCAGAGGCCCCGCGGCGGCCTCCCTCAGCCCTTGTGTGGCCCAGCCAGGCCCCCGCTTCTGCACACCCCTATTTTAACAGTTAAAGACATGCACAGCAAATGCTTCCTAATTACTCCTTTCATGGCAGACGCAGCCGTTTCCTCGGATTTCACTGCCATTAGTTTTCCTCACCGACTTATCCTTAGCTACTCTCCTTGAATCCGCCTGCCTCCCCTGAGCCTGTGCTGCTGGCTCCTGGCGGCTCGTCAGCACGCCCGCAGGCCCCAGGAGAGATGGCGAGCCTGGTGGAGCCCATTGCGCGCACACATTCCTATTCATTTATCACATTTAGCATGCGCACTTCTCCTCTCATCAAAGCGGCCCAGCTCGCTAACTCATTTCCCTCTCCCAATTACAAATTAGTCCATTAGGCTGTCTGCAGTAGGCCCTCTGCTGCATCTTGCTAATGGCTTCTGAGATCTCCATCATAATCGTAATGGCTCCCTGTGCAGCCATGAGGGCAGATGGAGGCCGCTGGTGGGTAATGAGCTATCGCGCTACCAAAGGGCACAGCCCTGGGCTCATTATTTAGTCTTGGCTGTTTTGTGAAAACAACAAGAAAGGTAAAATGCTGAAGGGAACACTTTAGCATATTAAATTAACACTTCTTGAAAATCCTCTCTGTAAACATGCCATATTTTCCCTTCATGCAACATCCCTAGTGCAGGAGCATTCTATGGAGGGTTGGCAGCAGGGGGCACAGAGGGAGGGGCCGGGGGCGGAAAAGAGAGGAGGCAGAGGAGGGAGGACCCGTCACACAGGAGCATCCCCAACAGGCTGGGGAAGAAGTTCCCACCCGGCGGCCGCTTTCCTCATCTGCAACCCACTTCCTCGCCCACCAAATATGGAGAGGTGTCACCAACAGCCCCTCTCACTTAACAAAGCCCACCTGCAGGGCTAGGCCAGGCACCGACTGCTGCAGCAAGCAATGCCATCCTATGTTTTATAAAAGTGCATATGCAGAAACAATAAAGCGAAACAAATAATCATAAAGCCAGAATGCCACCGTCACCACCGGGCACCACCGTCCAACACAGGCTGGCAACAGCTAACACTTAAGTGCTGATGCCCCTTCCTGCTGGTTCACCAACCAGGGGGAAAGAGCCCAGAAAGGGCCACTACAGAGGACGCAGGCGAAGGCAGCAAGGTGCGCTACCTCCCTCAGGCGCAGCAGAGAAAAGACAGCAGCCCTGCTGCAGGGAAGGGGCCTTTGGGGGAGGCTGCTGTAAGGCTTGGCAGGCAGAGGTGGGCTCGGATTCACAGGAGTTTATGTTCTGGTCTTGTCAGAGTTTGCAAAATGGCTTATCCTCAGTTCACTCTGACTCAACCCCAGCCCCTGTCCCCACTGAATCTCAAAAGGTCATTTCTCTAGTATGTTATGGTCTTTGGCTGTCAGACTATCTCTATCTATCTATCTATCTATCTATCATCTATTTTACACTACTGGTGATTGAACCCAAGGGTCCTCTACCTGTGAGCCACATCTCCAGCCCTTCTCATTTTTTTTTAAAGAGAGAAGGACAGAGAGAGAGAGAGTCAGAATCAGTTTTTATTGAGTTTTTCACATGGCTTTGGTTGCTCTGACACTTAATTGTGTACATGGGTTGCTGGGGTTTGAACCCGTGTACTTGCACATGCTGGGCAAGTGTCAGTTACCACCGAGCCACCGCTCCAGCCCCTCATTTTTTTTTTTTAATTTTGAGACAGGGTCTCACTAAGCTGCTGTGGCCTCAGCCTCTGGAGTCACTGGGAACATAGGCATGCACCTGTGTCAGCTTACCAGTCCTTAATTATTCATGGAGGGCTGAGTTCCGGTTGCTCAGAACATATCTCTTTCTTAGAGGAAGGGATGGCTGCAGCTGCACACTGGTATGGCAATCTAGGTGCCAGTGTCTTCTCTGGATAGGAATAAATGGCAGCTGTAGATGCCACTGTGAGGGACATACGGCAGGAACAAATGGGGACCTCTAATGGGAGCCACGCCAGGCAGCGGATGAGCTCACAGCGGGTACATCTGGGAGAATCAGAGGTCTGTCTACCGAAGGAAGCCAGTACGTAATGACACAGTGGACCTATCCTGATAAGCCTGTTCTTCCTGCTTCCTCTCGAGCAGTCATCCTAAACCTTTCCTAAAATGCCTAAGGTTGATCCGGAAACCATTATCTCACCCTGGCTTTACTGGCTCCTCAATCCGCTGCCACCACACCTCCTTCTCATCTCTTGTCCACCACCACAAGGACGCTGGGGACCAAGAGGGAGGCAGCTTCTCCCCAGGACACAGAAGAGGGAGGGAGCTGGCTGGTCTGAGCGGGAGAAGGAAGGGAGTGCCTGGTCCCCCTGGGGGGCTAAGCCCACCCTCTGCAGTCCTGGAGAGACCCCCACATTCCTCCACGCAGGACATGGGGTAGGTTTGGAAAAGCTGACTCTGAGAGTGCAAGAGGCCTCAGCCCGGAGTTCAGGATGGGCCTGGCTGTAAGGAGAGTGGAGAGCCAGTCAACTTTGCTAGGCTTTAAAATACAAATTTATGAGCTGTTTTTGTTAAATTCCGATATGGATTTTTGAAAACGAAAAGGATGGATGGTTAGAAGGCAGCAAGGTGTTTAATCAATGTCATAAAATACAACATTCATTGGGCTTCTAAAACGAAATTAATAATCTGTGCAGAAGTATCATTAGGAGATAAGTGACAATTCAGGCTTTGATTTGTAACTTGCAACAAATCTTACTTCCATATAATTCAAGCATTTTTAGGGATATTCATCTTTATTAAAATATACCCAAGCCTTTGCCCCTCTGCTTCCCAATCAAGCCTCTCTTTCCCTCCAGGGCAGACCACTAAATAAAAAAGGATACATTATCACATACATGCTTTAAATTAATGAAGATGGAAATATCATATTTAAATTAAATCAGGATTTCTCACTCGCTGCTCATCAAGGGAACTTAGCTATCTTTAATAAGTTTTTTTTCTTTCTCCTTTTATCTGAGACACTGGCTTGAGCCAGCTCTGTCTGTCCTGATGAGACATCTCACTTTCACTCAGAAGTGAAAGCAAGGGATAGAGGGAAATGCCCTTCTCCTACATAAACCCCAGAACCATAAAACAGTATTTTAGAGCTGAGAGCGACCTTAAAATCACCTAGCCTTGGCTCTTCATTTCACAGATGAAGAGACTGGGATCCAGGCACAGCGTCCAGCAACACCCCAGAGAGTGGGCCCCCAGCCACGGGTGCCTTCCCCATGCTTGGACATGAAATCCACCTGGGGGCAACAGGAGGCACCCTAGCAAATCCCAATGCTCTTTTGTTTTCTTTTGGTTTACTCTGGAGAGCGAGGTGGAGGAGGAAGAGTGCTCATGCTCTCCCAGGAAAACCCCTGCCTGAATGTGTCCTAATGGTCCTCTGTGGCTCCTGGGTGTCAGGGGCCCTGCTGGGGTGCACCCCCTCCTGTGAGCGGCGCAGCTCTCCTAGTAGGGAAGGCTGCATCAGAGCCCTCAAGCTCAGGGGCCCCAAGGATGATGCCCCAGTCTGTTGCGAGCCCCTCCAGGGCATGGCCCCACCCCTCTCCACGCCCTCCCCACCTCCACCCTCGTCGAGAGGGGGCCACGCACACTGGACATGAAGTGCTCACTCAACAGCCCCAGGAAGAGACCACTGGAGTTCATGCGATCATCCTTCCTTGAGCCTGGCACCCAGCCACCTCCTTACTTCCTTATCCACCTCGTGCCATTCAGAAGGAGCAGAAGTGCAGGTGGGCAGAACGAGGCTCCTCACCACCTGAACGGACCACTGTCAAGCATAAACTTCACTTGGACCCAGGCAGACTTCGGGATAAACGGGACAAGCACACCTTGTCTGCCTGCAGAGGCCCCTCCCCTGACCCCTCCCACCCACTCTTGCTAGGTACACTGTGGGGCCTGGGCCTCAGCTACCCCTGGACACAGGAAGAAGGAAGAGGTAGCAGAGCAAACGTGAGCAACGTGCAGCCCTCCTCGGGGCCCTCTGCTCATGAGGCTGCTCTCCAGGGTCCAGCACGCCAGCGTGACTCACCCCGCTCTCTTGTCTTGCTTCTCCCGTTTCCTCCCTCGAAATCCCCCTTCTCTGACCTCTCAGATAATTGCCTTTATCTAGACTCTTCCCCCCTTCAGACTGCGATGGGGGCTGATCCGACAAGGAAGCCACAGGAGCATGGAGGAAGACGCAGTGGCCCAGAGGTGCTGGGCAGGACAGCCGCAGCTCACATGAGATAAATGTCACAGTGCGTCCCTGTGCCCTTACAGCTTTGCCCTCCAGAGGATTTAGGAGGAATACTTGATGTGACTCACTGAACACTTTTTCCCAAACCCCAGAAAATTTCATTACAATCATTTGTCTTCAAAGAAATCAAAACGTACCCCATCTCCAGCTCCCTTGGAAAGGTTAGGCCTTTTGCTCAAGCCTACGGACTTTAACCTCATAAATATTCCCAGCTATAAGATCTTATTAAGAAGGTATGTCTCCCAGGAGCATAAAACCATCAAGCTGTAAATTTTATTTAATTTCCCATGAGATCTTACGGCCTCATACATATAATTAGAGTGCAGTATAGAGGACTTTTTTGTGTTTTGTCAATAAATCACCAGGGAACAATCAACGTTTAAGAGGACAAGCTTTAATGATTTTCCAGACCCCTAAGCAATCGCGCCTCCACAATGGCAAGTCAGTCTTTAACCTCATCTAACTAGGACTGTGGACTGTGGCGTCAGATAGGACCCCAAACACTTAATCCTATTAGATTCCCCAGCCCAGGCAATCATGGCAGAGTACCCAGGGGACATATTGATCTGATGTGGCCGACGGAGAAGACAAGCCAGCCTCCTGACAGTGCTTTATTAAGTGTTTACAAATTAAATATCTGCGGGTCTGTGATAGCCCAGCTCAGTGGCCCGGGCCATGTGAGACGTGTGCAGGTACCCCGACGGGGCTGTGGGGATCGTGAAGTGGTGTGAGTGGAAGACCAGGAGACCCACCTTGCCTGCAGTACCAGCTTTTCCAGAAAGTCGGGACGCTCTAGAAGACATTCCATTAAAATAACCTGCTGCTGTTGGTACCACAAAGTCACGATGTGACATTTATTCATGTCAGAAAATGCTCATTACACAAAAGCATGGGCTGCTGCTTCCCTTGGTTAAGGCTCTGGAGGAAACAGTCTGCTCCTGTGGGTTTCTCCATACTCTGCTCTCCAAGCAGATCCATAATCTGACTTACGTTTTGTAATTGGCCTGACACTTGGACCCGATTTATGCTCTCCTCAGGTCCCTCCCCTGCTTAGGACCATCTGAGAGTCTCCCACTTGCTGGCCAGGCACTGAGGACATGCCCTGTTCCTGGTGTGCCTCTCACGATGTTCTCCAACGTGATCTCTTGACTTTGACCAGGTCCTCCCAGAGCCTCCGCATGTGTGGTTCCAAGAACGAGGTGTTCCCTTCCACTCTTCCCTCAGTGACCCCTTCCTGCCCAGTGGAGCTACCCACGTCCATCCTGGCCTCTGAGGTCCTGCTGTGGCTCCCTCCTCCTTGAAACCCTCTCTGCCTGCCCTATAAGTACTCTTCTCTGAGCCCAAGTTCCCACTTGATGGAGTCCGCTCTTCTCCGATGTCTGTCTCATCTTCTCAATGACACAAGTTCCTGGAGCTTCCACCCTCCTCCCTGCCCCTATCTCGCCACACAGGTGCGAAGACACGGGACCCAGTGAAGAACAGGGCTGTGGACCAATGGCCCACTGACCCACAGGTCCTAGGAAGCACCTTGTCATTGCACTCTGATCATCCACATCACCTGAGGCGCCAGGAGATGGAGAGGAGGAGGAGGCCTCATGGGCTCCTGTTCTGGCCTGCTTCAGACAGCCCTTGCCCAGAGGACAACAGGAGATGGGAAAGAAATGAGCCTGAAGGATGTGCTCCGTCAAAGCAAGCAGCCACGGACACGGCAGCCGATGTGGAAGGCTCTGAGATTGTTACAGCAGCTTTGTTTCACAGCTGCTTCTGCCACCATTCCGAGGGACTCCTGAAGTGGTTCAGCTGCTGCTGGCTTGTGGAGATCTAACTGCCGGTCAGAGGCCAACTCAGCTCACACACCTGGCTCGGCGTTGCTCTACATGCAGTGTGTATACACACACACACACACACACACACACACACACACACACCTGCTTTGCTTGTTTTCTTCTCTTGATGTCACTTGAGCAATAGCTCAACTGCAGTGAGGAAGAGATCTTTCAAGATAATCGGGACTGCTGCCTCCTGCAAATGATCCAATATCCTTTTCAATACCTTCAGGCAGCCATAACATACGTGGCCTCAGATACCACAATCTGCTTTTTCTTTTTCTTTTTTTGAGAACAGTCAGTGATTACCATGTTGCCTGGAACACAGAAGTCCTCAAAAAAGTGAGCTCCGATTACTTCTCTCTGAGCCCTGTGCTGGCCTTCCAGGCCCTCTTACACCTTGGTCTCTTTTGCCCTGGGTTTTCCGTGTGAGCTGCCAGCGGCTGATTCAGGGCAGTATAGCATGAGCTCTGGGCATGGCGCCTGCACCATCGTCCAGGCTTTCAGTGCCCGTCTGACAGACCTGAGGAAGACGTCAGCACCCTTGACCAGGCCAGGCTTTGGCAGCAACGATTTATGAGGGTGTGTGGGGGGAGGGAGGTACACTGTGGAGGGGCTTCTCCTCGTCCTTGCTCCCTCCTGTCCCAACCTGCTCTGCTTCGATGGAGGGCAGGTGGTGGGTGCTGCCTGGGGAGAGGTGGAAGCCTTGCTGTCCTCGGGAGCTTCACGCCCCACCATGGGCCCTTGAGGTCAGAGGCTGCTGGGATCTGAGTCAGGCTCCAGGAACGGAGGCTATGGCTGGCCTTTCCCTAATCTTACCGTGCAGTGACTCACAAAGCCTTCCCAGGGAAGTTTATGGCTTTATATTAATGTTCATTTAGGCAAGAAGTGAAAAGGGCATTGTCAAGAATTTAAAAAATCATTAAGGAGAAGGGCCCTCACTTGGATTAATAGTGATACCACACCACAAAAAAGGCACTGATACACCATAAAAATCATTCTATGATTTTTTCATCATTTTTACATGACCTCCTTTTTCTCTGCACTTAACTACTGAGATTAAAAAAAAGTGGACTGGATAATTAAATTTTCTCTTCATTTTCATCTTCATCTTAATTCAATAAATATTAATCAAGTATTTATAGTATAAAAGTACTGTGTTAAGGGTCTGGTGACATAACATCTAATCACCACTTTCCATGAGCTCAAAGTTTGTAAGTCAGTTACCAAAACAGGACCAAATGAAAGTCACGATCACCTGGGTCATCGTTCATGACGATCTGTCCTGACTTCAACTTGATCTCAAGTATTTTGTGCGCTGCTAATCAAACAGAGCAAAAGGAAAGACAAGCGCTGGGCCCCACCCAATGAGGGGAGCCAGCCGGGGAACAGAACCAGAGGCCTTCTGAGCACCTTCACAGGTACTGGCCTCAAAGGCAAGAGAGGGGTGGGACAAGGTGCTGCCCCCAGAGATGGCGCAGGCAAGAAGGGCAGCCATGGGGACCGCGCCTTGCTCGCCCCGCCTCAGGGCAAGCAGGAGCCACCAGTCACCCATGACTGGTGGAGGAGCTGTCCCCTAGCATCTGGGGCTTCTTCAGTGGGAAGCACATCTGTTAAAGCCAGTCTCCAGGTGGGAGGTCCCCTTGTCCAGAGAGCACCTCTGCTAGTCTGAGGTCTGCTCTGGTTGTTTTGGGGTGGTGCGATCATGCGTGGCCTTCATTCCCTTCTCCGTGCTTACCTTTACTTTAGATCCTGAGCGTGCCTTAACTTTACAACAGAGATGGAACGAATGCTATTTTTCAGAAGGTGGCGTCCACAGCAGAGCACAAACACAGAAACCGGCCTGACAGCAGCCTGTCGAGAAGGTTGCCCCTCACCTCAGCTCCTTCCCTGGCCCAGCACCAGGACTTCTCCTGCAGGGCTATTGATGCCACACCTGCTGTGCCGCAAGGGGTCGGCACTGTGTCCCCAGTTGTCTCGCCTGGAGGGTGGCAGGTAGGTTAGGGCCCTGAGACCAGCACTGCTGACCTGGCCAGGTCTGGAGAAGCAGCAGCCTTTTCGTTTCTCCCGTAACCAGCTTCTCTGTAGGTGGGCCAGTGGGTGCCTCCTTTTCTGCTGTTCTGTTGCTTCTGAGCTTAGAAAGGAGGTAAATTTGCAAATTCCCAGTCCACATCAAGCTGTGAGGCCTCTTAATCGAATCATCTGACAATCACCAAACTCCCTGAAGTCCTTTAAGTATGCTAATGATCAGAGGCTTTATCTGTATTCTCATCCAGGTTGCAAAAACCTATAAATAGGCTCATCTTGGGGTTATTGCTGTTATAAATTAATTAGGGAAATGTCACCCAGATCAGGTCCATGCCAGTGGAGTAATGGGAGGGCAGTGAACCACTGCACAGAGGGGGACTAGGAGGATGCTCCTGTGTGGAATTCACAGCCCCTGGCCAGCTTCCATTGGCTGGGCGGAGTTTAACCTTGAAGGAGACATTCTTTGCCTCCGGCTGAGTGACGGAGAGAGGCTGGAGAAGTGACTTCTGGAGGCCCCTGATCTTTCAACCAGCTTTGAGCCCTCTCTTTGCAGGACCAGTCATTTCTCCTCCCTCCCTGGGAATGGCAGGTGACCTGGAAGGCCTGTCATTACAGGACAGGCCAGAGTCCTGGGCCTCATGCACACTGGGCTAGTGTTGGCTGTGCCTGGACCCCTCGTTAATCCCACCGTTGGTGACTGAAAACGATGGCTGGGCCAGAAGAGGTTGTGATCATTTAGGAGCAGGCTTTGTGCAGAGAGGATGAGGCTTCTTAAGAGGCCTGGAGCCAGCCTGAAGCTGCTCATGGGTGGCAGGAGGTCAAAATGAACCATGTACTTAGACAATCATGTCTTTCCTCAGGCCAAAGCCGCTAGGCTTTGCCCAGAGGAGCATGCTCTAGAGGACGTAGGGAGACCCAGAAACGACCTGGCTTCCCCCTGAAAAGGGGGAGAGGGGAGCCTAACTTTGACTTGCTCCCCTTTGGGAGGAGTTCTGGGGTCTCCAGCTCCGAAGGGGAAGAATTCAGGCTCCGTGGCTTAGGAAGCGACATACTCACTGCCAGGCACTGTGCCTACCCTGTCCAATCACTATAGCAACTGTTGGAAAATGGCATTATCCTGGTCACTTAACCATGGGAAAACAGGATGTTCGAAGCAACCTGCTGAAGGTGAGGAAGGCTGAGTGTGGACCCAGGCCTGTCTCTGCGTGGAGACCTCAGCCCACTTCTGTGTTGGGGAAATGTCTTGGGACAACTCCTCTCTGGTTCTGTGTAATAGCAGCGGGTGACACAGTGAAGCTGGGCTGTGGGGAGGGCACAGGAATAGTGAGAGAGCAGTGAGGAGAGAGGGCCCAAGCCTCTGGAACCCAGGGTGGGCACTCTGCACCCACTGCCCTGGGCAAGGAATCTCTCTACAGACAAGAGAACTGAGAGGAAGGATGCCAAGTGCCCTCCACTTCACAGAGCTGTACAGAGATGGGTAAAAACACAGAAATGCCCCCCGAGACAGTCAAACAGGTGCCATCGTGAGCGTGGTCCCCTGCGCTGGCCCTGTTCTGGCACAGATCCTATATGGAAATGGGTTGCTAATTGACCGTTGGTGTGGCTCAGTCTTATCCTTGAGGGCAGGGTGTCTCATCCACATGGCCTGCGCCCCTTGAAGCACCCAGCCTGTAGTTCATTAGCTAACCTGCACCGCTCCTTAACCAGAATGAGGAAGAATCAGTGGGGTCCACTAAGCATGTGAGAGGTGAGGTGCTGGGGAGATAATCAGCAGAGGATGGGGTCCACACATGCAGGACCTGAAATGGAGCAGTCAGCAACTCAGGTGGGAAAGGCAGGAGAGCAGAAAATGCTGTCACGTAAAGGAGAGAGGAAGGTCACTTCTGGCTGGGGAGGACGTCGCTTAAGCAGGCAGCTGAGTCTGAAGTCACTACAAAACGTTTATTAAGCCAGCTCCCCTCCTCCTTAACTGAAGAGGTGTGCACCTTAGGGATGGTCACAACCACCCAGAAGAGGAACTGGCAATGCGCCATGCCATCTCGCCACCGGCAGAGGCACAGACAAAGGCCCTCTGTGCGGCAGGCTGGCAAACGTCCCCACGCCTGGCCTGCAGGCAGACTCCAGGGCTCCAAGCCTGCCGTGGATGTCCGTGCTCTCTGGGGAGCCTAACCAGGAAGGGTGTGGGCTCTGCTTCACTGGAGATGAGACAGCCCCAGAGGTGGGAGCTAGACCACCCCCGCAGGGCAAGGCAACAACCGCTTCTGGATTGCAGCTCCCCTCGCAAAGCACACTGGGCCTGCTTCCTGCTCCTCACAGTGGGTCCTAATTAAATGGGGTTTCCTGCCTGAGTTCCTGCATCTCTGGGGACATCTATGGCTGAGAGAGAATACAACTGAGGCTTATAAAACCATGATAGTGAACGAGGCTTAATCCAGACTGCCCACCCTGAACTGTGCTTCCTTAAACGCGAAGAGTAAATGAGGTAAACAGAACAGAGTTGCCCCAGCCGCCATGGTGGCCCTGCTTCCAGAATCCTCATCACACACAAGAGAGCCATCACCATAAGGACACTCGAAAGCCAGGCTTGGGAGAGAGGTGCAGCAGACTCGAACTGTTAAGTAAGATGTTTTAGGGACAGAGAGGACTGTGACTCTTCTAAGCAAGAGAAGGGGCTTCTGCTGGGACCTGGGGTCTGCCTGTGGAAGCATCTGGACCTGCCCCAGGGTGTCCCAGGGGACAACGGCTAACTGCTGCAAGGACATCGGCAGAGAGCAGGTGGGAGCAGCCCTTGGGGCCCAGGGTGAAAGCGGGTAAACTTTATCCTGACTCAGATTACCTAATTACATGTGGCCTCTGTGTGAATTCTCTGGCCTGGAGCCTTCAGATCAGCCTATTCAAATTCTGTGGCCTGTTCTCCAGTGCACCACCTGTAATTAAAGAAGCTTTGACGCCAGAGTGCAATGGGGTTAGGGTGTCCCCCGAAGCCTGCCTGATCTGTGGCAGACGATTCCTGAGGGAAGGCTGAGGCTGAGGTGAACCTACGGGGAAAGACTCTGGTCTACGGTGTCAGAGGAACAGCTCCCTCCTCCGCCATGCTTGAAGAAGAGGGCATGATTTTATCCAGAGCTAGCAGATTTCTTTCAAGTGTGGGTCTGGTAACCGGCAGCCCTTTCAGCTGCACGTTAGGCCGGGATAGCTGAGGGCCAGCATCTGGTAGGCCTCACGTGCTTTACGCTCTGTTTTGTAGAGAGGAAAATCGTCAGCTGGGGTAAGGGGGTTCCCATCCTGAGGAAGGAAAAACAGAAAAGGTGCTATGTGCACCCAGAACCCTCCAGCTTTTAGGGAGGAGGGCATGAGCCTGATGGGTCTGTGCGGCCTCTGCTTATGGAAAACAGGGAGGAACCGAGCCTCCCCAGCAGGATATGAGGGGCCTGACAGATTCTTAAATCAGTCAGAGTCATGCCATTTCATTAAAATCAGAACGAAATGTCACCTCATCATGATGCCCTTGGTGTAGACTCTTAAAGCCAGAACCTTGCTGAAATCAGCACGGGCAGCAACTTCCGGAGTCCACAGGAACTGATCAAACTAGTACTCTGTAGTGACCTGGTGAGGAGGGTTTGCTAAGCATGCAGGTTTGTTGGCAGGCCATTTCGGCTTCTCTAAAACAGGCCAACGCTGACTCCACTTACACGCTGGAATTCATGAGGCTTTTGAACGTGTTACAGCAGTCTTACAAGACTGGAATGCATGTGCACAGTGCACTTTAAAGACTTTCAAATATCAAGCAGTTCATATGAGCTATGGGAAACACTTGGCTCCCCTCCCCACCCTTTCCATCTTTCCTCTTTCAGCATCAAATGTTATTCAGGGATAATGAAAAACAGAGAAGTCTATGCCTGAATAACTAGGTTGTCTAACTGCATTACAGTAAAATGAAAGATCAGACTGCGATCGGCAAGAGCCAAGTGAACAGCTACAGAGCCTCGGGAAGGACATACATCTTGTAGCCAACCAAGTTTACTGATGTAGCCCCCTTGATACCCGATTCAGGGCCACTGCTCGGGTGATAGAAATTTAATTTCTCTCCACTGAGCTCCACAAGGATGGCATTCAACTGGAGGGTTAGACTCAACGTGAAAGAAGGAGCCGAGGCACTTTCTGGGACGGCTAATCCAATCAGCAAGACAGGGCGGGGAGAACCGGAGCTGGCCAGGCCTCAGAACTAACGTTTCCCTGCAAGCACGCCTGTTTCCACTTACAGATCTATTACCCTAAAAATTCAGGCCAGTGGCTGGTGAGCTCCCCAAACCCTTTGAACACAGCTTTCCTTACAGTGTTCCAGCATTCACATTTCCACCAGCTAAGACATCTTTAATGGCTGGTAACTGTTTTACAGAATGCTGCGTGCACTTATGTGCACATATGGCCCAGTAAGTCAGTTAACACACAGATCTTCTGACGGATTCTCCATGCTGGCCAGTCCACCCATCAATGGGGCAAGTTCATGGCAGGAAGTGGCTACCCAGGCTTTTCCCACGTTTTAGATCGTAGATACTTCTAAAACTAAACAGAAGCCCAAACCAAAAGAAACCAGTAACCCGATGTGCCTGTTGACACACACATTAGGCGTGGCCCGGCACTTAGTCTATCAGGGACGTGGCTAGGTGGCACATTACCTGACAGTGACGGCCAAGGACCCCAGGCCCAAGCTGGGGTAAAAAGTAGCATGGTAGCAATATGCTTTTGTCTTCTCTCCTTTTATATTTAAGAACCACCCTGAGCAGCCAACACCTATTGTGGGAGAAAGGGGCTGAGGCTAGCATTCATTTTTCTAGAACCCAGACCTCTGTGTCGTGGCCCAGCAAGCAATTGGAACAGGTGCTTTTCCAAGGGCAAGGACACAGAATTGAAGGGCCTTTGTGTGCCCTCCACCTCTGCAGCTCTTGCTCTGCCCCGCACACCATCCAGCCTCTCTTCCCTGCCCCTGGCTTGTGAATCCTTAGGCACACTACCAGATACACTGCTGCTCACACACATCTCACCTCCTGGATACCTTTTGATGCCACCTTCTCCGTGAGGACATTACCTAGCGTCACCCTCCTCTCCACTCTTGCCCTCTCTGCTACTCTCTCTCCGCAGCACAACACCACACACACTGGTCTAGAGACGGTGTCCTGCCTGCCTCTCCCTTGAGTACTCTATGCAGGAGGGCAGAGACCATCACATCTCCAGCGACCATGACAGTGCCTGACGCTGGGTGGGCATGAGAGAGGTAATTTATTTTATTTTTTTGAAGAACAATTTGAAATTAAGGAGGCTGATATAATAATATTGAGGTTCTTGGGCCCTAAACTGAAAATGCCATTGCATGTCTGAGTCTCGATGTGTGGAGGAAGGACACACCTGTTCTTTGAGTGTTCTCAACATCCTCTGAGAAGGAAGCCACGCTCTCAGCTTGACTCCAGCCAGGTGGCCCCCTCTCCTCCCCGCTCCCCGACGCCCAGCCAGCCGGGTGCCTTTTTCTTTTTTCTTTGTAAAGAACAGTACTCAGAAAGTCAGAAGAGAGATCAGTATGAAGGAATGGCCATGTTTTATTGATTATCGCCATAAACCCCAGAAACAGAATATCCAGCAAGGGACCTACTCAAATACCATTGGAATGGGAGCCTCTGTCCTCAAGAATCCTTCTTTCCACACACAGCCTTTGTGCCCAGTGAGCTGCTTCGCCGCAGCTCTGCCCGCCTCACTCTGTCTGTTTGAAGCCGTTGCCCGCCTGACTTCCCTCTGGGTCTCCTCAGGTTATTTCCAGTCTGCCCTTGCTTCTCCAAGAAAGATTCACGGTACAGGCACCCAGGAAATTCACAGGCTGACATGCACTGGTCCCCACAGCTTTCACTGCTGACAGACTCCTATCACAGTGCTGGTCAGGCTGGAAGGCAAGGGAAACGGGGGCAGAGGGGAGGCCAACCCAGATGCCACTGTCCCCTCAGTGGCACAAAGTCGCAGCCTGCAGGCTCCTTCTGCACCCTCTTCATCCTCACGTTCTCCCTGCCTCCACCTGGGTCCCTGCTTTCTGACTCACCTCCCTACGTAGCCACATTCAAAGCCTGTCTGGCCTCAGCACGCACAGCTCCGGCAATTCCAGGCCATATTGTGACAGTGTAGACTCTAAGAAGCACACCTTCTGTGTGGAACAGAAACCTCCATGGCCATGTCTGCTCCCGACCGAGCAGGCTTCCGAGCCTGGGAACCAGGATCCTTCTGACCACGAGGCTTCTTTACACGGAATATTTCCGCCTACTTCTGCCCTCTCTCCTGGGTTTGGTTTTCACAGCCGTCTAGAAGGCCAGATACCAACTGCACCTGGCCCTCTGGCATTCCCTTCTCTTCTGGCTGCAGCCTGGTAAGAGGCTGAGGGCCCAGGAAGCCCCGAGCACACAGATCGAGCAGGGGAGGGGTGGGATGAAAACCTTCTCCACTGGCCATTCTAAATATCATACAATACTTAATGTTATTTTTCTTCTCAAGAAAATAACACTTTGCAAAGATCAGAGTGAATCTTTATTAAATTACTAGGCGTTTCTGCATCCACTTTTGCTACGAGTCCTGGGCTGCCTGGGGAGGCCGGCCCACTGCAGGCCCCTGCGCTGCTTCCCAGGTGGTTCTCCAGCACGATCCCACAGTGGCACTCCTGGCAAAGTCCTTGCAGGGCCCTCTCTCCCTCAGAACATCCAACACACCTGCTGTGGCCTGCAAGAGCGCGCCACACCCCACCCGGGGCACCCTTAGCCTCCCCTCTTCCTGCTTCTGCTTCTCCAGCTCCATGGTTTCCCCAAGATGTCAGGAGTGCTGCAGCTGCAGGGCCTCTGCCCCTCCCGTAATTCTGTCTGGGCCTCCTTCCCGAGCCCTTGCCCTTCGTCTCCTCTCTTCAAGGCCCTTCCGCTGGCTGCTGATACAGCCTCCACACCGCCGCTCACCCTCTGGGGCAGGACAGTCCACCCAAACGCAGCGGCTCCTGAAGGACGCAGGTCTGGCACGCAGCAAACATCAGGATGAACGAGTTGCCTTTGCTTTAAACTCTGACACCTCAGATCAGGTTTCCTTCTGCAAGTGTGAGCAGAATGACTGAATGATCAGATGACTGGTGACTGCTTCGTACAGGGTAAGGCTCCATGCTGTAACCATTCGGTGGCCGTCAACTCGGTCAGTTCAACCACTTCACCAACCTAGCTGCGAACCAGCCCACAGCTTCCCTTCAGGACACAGGGGCTCAGGCAGGTCTTGGAGGAGACCTCCCGAGGGGCATGTGAAGGGCCCAGAGAGCCAGCAACGGGAAGCCTGACGCAAAGCGCTAGCGACAGTCTTCGTGGCCTCACCCTGGCCTGCCGCCCAGGCCCGGGCTCCTGAGGAGCAGCCCACACTCGCTGGCCCTGTAGATGCAGAATGCTGCTCTCCCCCACTTGCTGCCTCCAGTGTCCTGGCCCCTCTCCAGGCTCTCTGGCAGGATTTCATGGGCTAGACCTCTCCGTGTTGGAGGGGCAACGGTCCAGGTCAGGAAACTCAAATCAAGGGAATCTTCAAGCCGATATCTTCACTGATCTTGGATCTGAATCATCTCTAAGCCAAGGAAATTTTATGCCTTTCGTTCCAATGAGCATTTTTGGGACAGGGAAAATGGCAGCAGACAGGAGGCGGATGGCTCTGCCTTTTCTAGCATGTCCCTCAACCCCACACCATCAACCCTGGATCCTTTTCCTAGGTGTTGATCAGAACCAGAAAACCAAAGACAAAAGCAAAGAAAAATATACACCCTGCTAGTCTTCCGGATCCTTGTGAACTTCGCTCAATTCTACTGGACCACTCTTGCTCGCCTGGCTCATGGACCTTCCACACGAAGCCCCGTCCCCTTACCAGGGCAAACTCCAAGGCTTCTGAAGTCTCGTGAGCTCCCGTCCCACATCCAGGCCTCAGAAGACTGCTTTCCACGGCACAAGCCAGACGTGGCGTCAGCTTCTCTATGCGATTGCTTTCTCGACCAACAGCGTGGCAGGCACAGGACAGATGACACTTTGCTTCCTGCCCACGACGGAACCAGAAAAATCTGTCACCAGTTCTGGCTTTGGACACAGTCACTCTGGCAGTGGAGTTAAACACAGCCTCAGCCTTCAAAATCAGGCCGTCAGGTGCCAGGCCAGCTCACCAGCTTAGTGCGGTGAAACGCTGGGAATCGACTCAAAATCCCCAGAGCTCTGTTTCCTCATGCGTAAAACGTGGGTAATGAAAGAACTGTGGACCAGGCAAGGGCAGAAGGGTGGAATTCAAAACACCCCTCAAAAGCCAAAGAATCAAAACCAGTAAATACGTCTGTTGCCTGATACAAAGGAAGCAGTCCGCAGATGCTGGCAGGTAACGCTGCTGCACCTCCAGGATTCACACCCACATTTGACACGAGCCCTGTGGTTACAACGGGGGGAGTTCCACCCCAGGACTGCCCCATCAAGTGGCTGTCCCACCTGATAAAGTCATATTTAAGGCAGAAAGAGGCTTGCTGGACTCTGACCTTACTCTTCTAGAGGGTGCTTGTTAAGAAAAAAAGATGCTAGTTTTGTGAATATAAAATCAGGCCTCAGGCCTTGGAGGAGGTGCTGGTAGGAGAAGGGCCTTGAGGCTTGCGGCCACCAGCTCAAGGCGAAGCCAGCTCTGTGGACACCCCTCTCCACACCTGATCCACAGCACAGTGTGGTCACATTAGCATCTCCAGGGCCTTCTCCAGAAAGGGAGTCTCAGACCTTGTTTGGTTGCCATAACACACCTAGGAAGCAGTAACTGTTCACGCAGCCAAATCCTGATTATTTCATCTCTCAGGTGAACTTAACCCCTTGCTTTCCCTCGGCCCCCACTCTACCTACTCTGCGTCTCCTCTGCCTCTCTCCGGCCGGCACTCACTCTGCCTCCCATGGCCCATCCTCTACATGGCCACCAGATTCATCTTTTTCACTGACAAATCTGTCTCTGACTTAAACGCTCCAGTGACTTCAGATTCATCTTTCCAAGATGATACACAACACACATACATCCAGAGTCACCTAATACTTAATGTCTTTGTCTTATACTAATTTTCTAAAATTGTTTTATTTAGTACATATTTAGGGATTTTAAAAACCATAAACAGAAGTGATACATTTTATTCATACGTACATGGAAGAGATGCAAAATACTGATCATGTATTTGTCCATAAAGATAACCTTCACTAAGACAGGAAAGCGGAGACTCTAAGGCTCCATTTCACTCTAAATTTGACGGCAGGGAACAGGTCCGTGTCACCTGTCGCCATTTGTTACCTAGCATACAGTAGGTTTTGGTAGATACGTGTCAAGGAAAAGAGTAAATGAATGCTTGAATGACAGACGTCGCTACCTAAGCTGCCTTTCACAAAGATCCTGAAATGCACGATCTCAGCCTCTGGGGTATTTGTGGCTCAACGGGCAAAGTGATCGCTACCATTATCCTCTCGTATTATTTGCTAGGCCCTGAAAATGTCCTCCTTCTAGGACACGAGCTCTTCCACTTGAGTGTGCTTGTGCGGCTTACCAAGGAGTGCCTCCTCTCCGCACGAGGCCTCTTGTGCAGGTGGCGTGCCTTTGGGCACACTAGTCTCCTCAACGCACTCTGTGTTCCATTGCTGCTGAAGGGTCTGTTGCTGCTGCCAGTCAAGAAACCCAAACTCCAGTTTATATCATTGATAGCGCAGTCCGCGACCTCCGTCTGCCCACTGTGTTTCACGTGGGGATGACGTGCTGAAAACACACTGCTCCATCCACTCTGCTGCCTTCCTTCTGGCCCGGACTTTTGGTGCTAACCGGGCCTCCTGGTCTCTGCTGCAGACTCTGCAACTGCTGTCTTGCTCTCCGCTGTTTCCCCCGAAAGGGCCTTCCTGGAGCTCGCTGCCCCAGTGTGACAGCTGCCTCCTGACCCCTGCTCTTGGGGGTCTCTGTGCTGATCTTAATCACTTCCTTGGTTTACCATGTCAGCCCACAGACTTCTCTGGAAGATGAGGGTTGACACTCTCTATTCAGTCTCTCTGACCCCCCAAAATCTCCCTCAACGCCATGACCAGCAAATCACCGCCAGTTCAGAGGCCAGGAGAGGAGGGCGAGGTTCTGCCTCTGCTGGCCCTTCTCCAGCTTCTGACCAGCTGCCTGCCCCAGCCCGCCTCCCTACTGGGAAAGGGCGCTTCATGCTGTCCCGGAGGGCTTCAGCTCAATCCCTGGGGATGCAGTCCTCTCTGACTCCCCGAACCACGGGACTCTGCGTGCCAGGATCACAGCAGGTCCCGTGCCTACTTTCTCTCAGTAGATCAGGGGGAAGTCTGCTGGGGGGCTCACCCTGAGCTGGGGTGAGCCACAGAGAGCCATAGAGAGAGCTCCACTGGGTCACTATAGGCCAGCAGAGGCGGCTGCAGAAGAAATGCTCTTGGGTTTCTCCCCCTCCCCTGACCCCTTCTCCTTTTCTCTAGATCTGTTTTTAAATGAGAGACAGAGCTAAAAATGCCGCAAATGAGAATACAGATGCCACTAAAGAGAGAGGGTGAGGAGGTGAGAGAGGATGAGAGGGCCCAGTGCCCACATGTTGAGATGCAGGAAAGGACCTTCCTGCACCCCATGGAAAATGGTCGCTGCACACAGAAATCTTAGAAAAATCAAAGGAAAACCTTCATCTTGGCATCAGCACCCTGAACATGCACCGCTCTGGACCTTCCCCACCTGATGGCTCACACTGCAGTTCCCCAGCCCGGGCACTCTGTTCACAAGGCTCTGCTCACCATTGCAGCTGCCCAGGGCCCTGCACTGGCATCCTCCAAGCTCACTCACCCTTCCACGCCTAAGCACTGCTTTCTAGGCAGGAGCCTCCCTGCTCGAGGGCGCCTTGCCGGCGACCACTCCGGCCCCTGCAACATGGGGCAATGGGACCCTCTAGCAGAATAAGGCTATGAGCAGTGGGACCCTGGGTGAGTCATGGACCTTATTTTCTAACAGGGATGATAAAAATGACACCCCTTTACCTGTTGTGGAGGCCAAAGGCCCTGATCTGTGTGAAGAGCTTCAGCAAACATCATTTCTTCAAACCATTTATCGCACGCTCCACCCCTGGGTCCTGGGCTGCACTGACAACTGGTTCACAGCGGCTTGCCCACTTCTTCAACCAGGCTGGAAGTCTGGGAGGACAGGTGTCATGCTAGAAATTAAACTACTCCATGGCTGTACACCTAACCACCACAGCTCCAGGGCTGCATGCGTCAGCCACAGATGGGGAGAAGAGGCCACCTGGGGTTACAGGGATGCATGAGACCGCACGCGTCTTCTGAATATGGCTGCCTCTGAATCCTAGGAGATGCTGGTGCCATGCTCGCATTTGTACTGAGCAGAGCTACAGATTTGTTGAACACTGTGTTTTGATTAAAAATTAATAGCTACTTTTGACCCACATGGATTAATTTCACTTTCTCTAAGTATCCCCTTAATTGAGAAACTAGCATTAGGTGAAAGAACCAATTAAACAGAGCAAACGACTCCCTCCCCGTCTCCACCCTCCTCCTCCCTCTCCATGTTGTCTTGCCCGAGAGTCTTAATAGGCTGTTTCCCCACAGAGCAACGAGACCACACAGCAAGCCCACAAGTAGAAGGCGGGGGCCGGACTCCATGGGTGCAAGGCAGGTGGAGCCCCCCGGGAAGCAGTGGAAGGCAACCTGGGGAAGACATGAGACCCACAAGATCACGACATCCAAGGCTGACGAGTGTCACATGTCAGTCACATGTGCCCCCAGGAAACAGCCACCTGAGGCTGCTCCATGAGCTGCTTTCTCCTGGCTGAACTCTGAACACGCTGGCAGGCAGGCACAGTCCACTCACTGCGCACCAAAGCATTGCTCTGATGGCCTCAGGGCTGGGCTCCGCCTCGCCCCAAAGCCAGTGCCTTACACAGGACTGTACCTTGACCAAGGGCTACAGACCAAAAATACAGCCTGGCCCCTAAGCACCAGCATGGCCTACAGCTGGGCTTTTTTACAGACTGCTGGATCTTACTGTTTCTGTCCCCCTCTTTCTGTTCAAGGCTCTGCCGCAGTGAGGGGACAGGAGCTCGGTGCCTTTACCCTTCTCTGTGGCTGGAAAGTCCTGAGAAACCTCCAGTATGGAGGGCCCCAAACAACTCCTGCACCCAGGAAGGAGTGCTTTACACCCAAACCTGTCTTTCATCTAGAGACTTGCGCACCTTCAGCTTCCCGAAGAGTCTGGAACCGACCAAACCTGCCAAAACCAACCGTACGACTAGGTGGAGAAGCAGCTGAGGGGTGACTGATTTTGCCCAGCGTATGTTTTAAAACTGGTGAAATCCAACAATGGCTAGGAGATTGCCCACATTTCCCACAGCGGCACACAGATACAACCCTAGCGCGGAAAATCGTACTAAAAACATCTGCAGCCAGGTAGAGAGGCACACACCTGCAATCCAAATGACTTAGGTGGCTGAGGCAGGAGGACTGCAAATTCTAGGCCAGCTCAGCAACTGAGCAAGATCCTTTCTCGAAAAAAAAAAACGAAAAGGACTGGCAATATGGCTCAGTGGTAGAGCACCCTGGGTTCAATCCCTGGTACTGCAAAGCAAAAGAAAAAATAACCCCCAAAAAACATCCAGAGGGAAACTGAGAAACGATCTACTTGAATTATGTTTTCTCTAATAGTCTATCATAAAAATTCCAGATATACAGAAAAATGAGCTGCGTGTGGTAGTGAACTCCGTAATCCCTATGACTCAGGAAGCTGAGGCAGGTGGATCACAAGTTTGAGGCCAGCCTCAGCAGCTCAGCAGGCCCTAAGCAACTTAGACTGTGACTCAAAATAAACAAAAAGAGGGCTGGGGCCAAAAAAAAAAAAAAAAAAAAAAAAAGCAAAGCAAAGCAAAACAAGAACAAACCAAAATATAATAAACCCCCACATGCACAGGAAACCGAGTGTGCTGAGTTCCGTGCACCGACCAGCGACACTCTACCCTCAACATTCCACTGCACCTGCTTTGTCACGTGCCCATCCATCTAGCCAGCTCGCTACTCGCCAGTCCACTGTTACGACTGCTTCAAAGAAAAGAATCCAAACATAAAATGAATGCAGCCCCCTTTAAAGAACCATTTAAAGAACATTTTCAAATGCACCCTTTTGAGAAAGGCTGACAGGAAGAGAAGAATAAGCTGCGCTGGGTGATGCAGTCAGATCAGGCCCCTGGTATCTGACACCACCTGTGCTTGCTCCAGGTGCCAGGGAGGGCGGAGGAAATGAGGCGGGCTCCTCACCTGGCAGGTGGCCGCAGGTGCAGGTGGGTGCAGCCCCATCCCATCATCCTGGGGAACTCAATCTATTACGTTTGAGTTTCCTCTGCTGAAAAGGGATGATGATTACACAAATGAGCGCGAGGAGCAGCAGTTCCTTGCACGGGACAGGTAGCGTAGCGCTCTTACGTATCGACATTACCACTGCCACCCCAGAGCCTCCGAGGCAGGCGGAGCCTGGATCAGGATGTGCAGCTAAGGAAAAGGGTGGGCCCAGTCCCAGTCAACCTCAGGGGCTTCCTCAGCGCCACGGAGGTGCACAGCTGAGAGAAAGCTGGGCTCTTCCTTCTCTCAAAGGGATGGCGTGAAGAGAAAGGGAGGGAAGCTCAGCTCTGCAGGGATGAGAGGCATTCCGTGGTTATGGGTGCCGCTCCGGAGCACCCAGACGCCTTGATGCTGCACGTTTGCTCAGGACTCCTCCCTCAGGCTGCTGCCACCACCCCCTACAGAAAACCCCACTGCCCTGTTCTGGACTAGCCCAGTGGCGGGGGCCCTGGACGCAGCCGTTCCCCTCCCCTTCCCACGCCCAGGGCTCACCCTGCGTGGGCCGCCTTCCCCAGGGCTTCCTGGGCACATCACATGGCTCCAGGTGCCTGCGCCTCTGCAGAGCGGACACTCAGGACAGTGGCTTGCCCCGAGCTGTCATCTGCATGTTTTCTCATGGAAAACACCACGGTGCGAGCACCCTGAGCCACAGAGCTGAAGTGAACTCCACCAGCACTCATCGTGGTGGGTTCAGAGCCAGATTCTCGCCACAAGCCCAGCAGCCAAAGCTGGCCCTCCGCAGGACCAGGCTGCCTGGGACGGGCTACTTGCCTCCTCCTCTGGCGGGGAACTCTCGACATGTGGTCCCGAGGCCACTACACATGTCCTCCTGGAGCCTCCTGTGGCAACAGCAGAAGCAGGCAGGCTCCAGCCTCCCAGGGCACCTCCGCCTCTCCTAGCTGCGGCAGTGGGTGATGACCCAACTCCCGCAGGTGCCTGGTACATGGAGCTGTGTGGTCAGGAGGTCCACCTGTGTCCTCTGGTTCCTCTGTCACGAAGGCTGCACTCACAGTCGAGAAGCGAGAGAGCACACTGAGGTGGGCACAGGCCTCGCCCGGAGTGGAGCCTCTGCCACTGGTCCAGCTCTGCTGCTGGCTTACATGGCAGTCTCACTAAATCTGCGGTGGGGCCCACACCCCAGGGACACTCCCAGGACCACATTCCAGTCCTCAGTCCACCACCTCTGCACTGCACAGGGGCCTGCGGAATGCCTTTATTGCTTGAGTTGTGCAGGTAATTAGGCCCAGGTGATCGCCTGTGTATTTTGCAAACAAACAGTGCCTTGTCTGGATTTCGATTGGGGTTACAGTCTGGGATGGTGCCCAAGAGGTAACCGGGCACACTGGTTATGTCTTCTCTGGAGGTTTCAAAGAGCGGGGCTCACTTGATTCGACCCTGGACTACTACCGCACAGCTACAATACTGACCTCATGGGCTTCAAGTCCATGCAAGTCCACGGGTGACACTGTGGACAAACATACCTACCAGGGAGGCAGACCTCCTCCCCACATTTCCCCTGGGTGCTTGTCCCAGGGTCTTTCTAACAAGAACTATGCTGTGTCCTACATTTCATGAAGGACAACAGACACCATGTTCCCACTACTTACCGCCAAGCAGAGAAAGGGGGAGGTTGCCAGACCAAGGACCCACGAAGAGAAATGTGGTGCTCTGTGGCGCCAATGTGCACACGAGAGTGGGAAGGTGGCCTCCAGCCCTCCTCACCTCCAGCGCTAAGGAGAGCCCAGTGTTGGGCTGCAGAGCCCAGCTGACCAGCAGTGTCTCCCCCTGGCCCTGTGTCCACTCTTGCTGCTGACAAGGCCCTTGCTAGGTGCAGCTGCAGGCGGGGCAGATGGCCCACACTGCAGCAAAGGTGCCAGCCCATGGTGAAGAAGCACCACACACACCAGGCAAGGAAACAGCTCCCGGGCGTTTGGGCTCATCCTGAGGTATGGTCCACACCAACTGCCTGAAACGTCAACGAAGCCCCATGGGCAGGGCGCCTCCCTGCTTCCTTCACCCTGAAAACCACCACTTCCTGCTTAAGAGCCACAAAGAGAGGAGCAATTCACCCGCTGACAAAGCCCAGCCTCTTGGCAGCCACCCAGGAATCTGAAGAGAAACCTTGAATTCTGAACACATAAGCACAAGGGAGTCAGCTTAAGAAAAGATTTCATCTACCAGCTGACAAGAGGCTGGGTCATGAAGCGGGGTACCCTTTCTACTTGAGAGACCATGCCGCCCGGGAGGGTGGGGCCGGGGAGCCCCGTGCTCTCAGCGCGTAATGGAGGCTGCAGCTTCAAGGAGGCTTATCATTTCTTCTGACATCCTGACAGAAATGTGTAATATAGAAGTTTAGCAATGTGGGCAGGTTAAATTACACGAGGCAGAGGAAATCATTTCCCTGTGAACTGAAGCGTGGCTGTGGGCCACTGTGGCAGAGCTGCGGCAGCCTGGTGCCCCAGGCCCGTGGCGGCTCCGTGGGGGAGCCAGGGAAGCGGGGTTCAGGGCTCCCGCTTACTAAGCAGCCACGCTTGAGGGCCCTGGGCTGGCAGGGCTCCGTGCTCAGCCCTTCCTGGTCATCTCTCTCTCCTGGCACAGGAGCTGCATGGCCCAAGGGCCCTTAGAAAACTAGTGGAGGGCAAGGCATGTCCATGGGCGTCCAGCAGAGCTCTCCACCCCCACCACCCTGCACGCTGAGGAGGTAATGAGAAGTCTGTTCAGTAGACGATCTAGAAGGTTCTGAAAGGGCTTTTAATCACCAGAGGAAGATTAAATTACATTCAGTAAAATCTGAGTTAGGCATATTTAACTGCGGCTGGGGTCTCTTAAAATCATGCCTCTGCCTCTGTCCATGCAGCACAACCCCACTGAACAGACAGTTCATGACCAGGCCTTGGCAAATCCCCTCACTTGCTACGTAGCAGAAAAAACATAGGAAGGGAAAAAGCACATCTTCCTACTGTATTGTAACTACACTAGTTATGGACAAAAAAAGTTAGTTCTGCTTCCATGTGGCTTTGTGACCAAGCTGTCCCTTCTCAGGCCTGAGACGTGGACAAAGAGGAAAGAGAAATCATCATCAGTGATGGACTAACTTTCTTTCTCTTTGGTGCTGCTGAGGACGGAACCCAGGGCCTCAGCAGCACTAACACGCCTCTACCCCTGAGCTACACCGCCAGTAGTGGGTGGCATTTCACACAAGGCGACCGTGCACGCAGGGCGCAGGAAGCTTCGCTGCCCTGATACAACAATCACTGAGCAGGTGAAATGATCTCTTCTCACAGAGAAGACGGAGGCCTAATCACAGTGGGGGGCAGGTCCCACTGCACCGCGGCGCTCACTGCCAGTGTGCACACGTGGGGTCCCATGCACACGCTGGAGGTGGCATCTGAAGAAGCGTGGAGTGTGAACAGGCCTGCGTGAGTGCCTGATGGGGGGACTTCTGCACCTCTACCCTCAGCCTTTCTCGAAGCTAGGCAGCTCTGCAGGGCAGGGAGGGCTGCAGGGGCCTCAGCAAACCACACTTCACCCTCCAGGGTGTGGTCACCCTCCAGGGCCCGCCAGCTGACACATGCAGCCAGGGTGGCTGCAACTGGGAGGAGAGGTCACCGAGGGCAGCGGTGGGCAAGCTTGTGAGTGAGCGCAGGGACAGGGCCCCTCCCAGCCTGTAGAGCACAGTGCTTGTCCCGCAGAGGAGTGTGCCAGGGACCCTGCCTTCAGTGCCACCCAGCCCTGCTGGCAGCTCCCTCACCCTTCAGAGTTCCTGCCTCTTCTCCATGTGGTCTGGAGCTCTCGCTGATGCTGGTGTCTCTGAACACTTTACAGTAAGTGGGCATTAATTAAAGCTAAATGACAACAGAATCTCTCCCAAATCACACATGACACTCCCATTAAGAGCAAACGTGAACATTTGGATGGATTACGTTATCTCAGGGAGTTCACGAGATTTACAATGATTTGCCAAGCGGAAGAAGTAAACTCTCTTAAGTAAGGGTTCTCTTTAACTAAAACGAGAAAGAAAGCTTTTAGGGGGATGGTTAATTATAATAACAATGTAGCCAGGGTCTGGATGGATCTAAGACTAGGGCAGAACTGAGGGAAGTGGCTGGGAGGGACAGAGTAAGGGCTTGCTCTGAAGCAGCAGGGGGTGCCACACAGAGAGGCCACACCCAGCCCCCCACCAGTGCTATGGGCAGGAACTGGATCATGCCAACTGTGACTCTAAGGCTACTGAAGTTAGGGGGAACGGGGTGACTGACAGCTCACATGGCCAGGCAGAGGCACAGTGGTCACCCAGAGCATGTCTTCCCCACCCCGGAAGTGTACAGCTTTCCCTGGGAGCCTGCGTCTTTGCTAGGTGGGCTATGAAGAAGCTCCACAGGTGCTTCTGGAAACGATTCCTACAGCTGACCTGGAAGCTTCTGAACCGTGCTCTCTCTGCAGGGCACCCAAGTGACAGTGATGTGCAGCCAGGTGGGCAGCTTCCCCTCCGTGCTGAGAGCCTCACAGTCCCGTCCACCCAGCCAATGAGCGCCTCAGCCTTCCTTCTGCTCTGCAGGCCACCAGGACCAGGCACAGAGGCACTGAGTATCTCGTTCTCCCCACTTCAGTCCTTGCCATTGCTACCTGGAGTATCCAGGACCAAAGCCACCAGGAACAGGTGGTCCAAGTGTGACCAGCTTGAGTGGGATCAAAACTACATGTTTCAAAGCTTCTTCCTCCCCACCCACCCCAGGGTCTAGAAACAGAGAAATCTGCTGAACAGAGGTGCACACCAGCGATCTCAGTGACTTGGGAGGCTGAGGCGGGAGGACTCATGTTTAAGGCCAGCCTTAGCAACTTAGCTCAATTTAGCCTTAGCAACTGGCTCAAAAATAAAAAATAAAAAGGGCTGGGGATTTAGTTCCGTGGTAAAGTGCCCTTGAGTTCAATCCCCAGTAACAAAAGTATATATACATATATTTAAACACACACATTATTACAGGATGAATGTACATTTATGTGAAGTGCTTAGGACCAGAAGCATCGTGAATTTTGGATTTTGTTCAGACTTTGCAATGTTTGCATATATAGAACAAGATCTTTTGGGGAGTTCAGACACAAAACTCATTTATGCTTCATGCACCCCTTGTACGTATATCCTGCATCTCATTTTATACAGCACTTTGGTGTGCCCGAATTTTGACTGTAACCTGCCACATGAAGGGGCGGGGAGGTCAGGTGTGGAAATTTCCATTGTGGTCCAGGCCAAACTTAAGACATTTTGGATACTGGGGCATGTGGGATTTGGAAGTTTTTAATTAGGGATATTGAACCGCTATTGCCCAGAAGTCACCTGACAGCTCGTACTGGCTACTTACAGGGATGCAGGCCAAGCAGTGGCACCACGAGCACAGAGGGCCGACTCCTCGTGGGACGTGAACAGCCAACCACGACACACCAGCAGAGAGCACGTGGGAGTCCGTGATAAGGCCGATGTGGAAGCTTGAGGATTGGCAAGGAACCTGGGCTCCTCAGCCCTGTGCAGGCTGGGGGCAGCGCTGCAGCAATACCAACCTGCAACTCCGAATGTGCGAGGGCCTGAAGAGCTCCTACAGGCCACACGGCACCCGCACCGTGGCCTCAGCAGGGAAGATTTTTTTTCCCTGGCACTAACGGTTCAACGCTGGGGCACTTTACCACTGAGCTATATTCCCAACCCTTTTATATCAAAATATAAAAGGAGCTGGTCTTGTTGCCCGGGCTGCCCTTGAGATCGTGACCCTCCCTGGGAGGTAAGAATCCCTACTGTGTGGTCTAGAGAGGGGCAATGCCTAAGGTCACACTAGCAGTTGGCTGTGAGTGCTGGGCCTTTGCAGCCCAAGTCTAAACCTTTGGCCTATGTATGCGGCAGTCCCCGTCCTCTGCCTTCTTTGGAGCTATTTCCACTGCTCCTTTCTGGCTAACAGAACTAAGACAACGCAATGCCACGTTCCACAGGACAATCAAGATGGAGCAGGAAAACCAGCTTTCCCTTCTCCTGCGAACCCAGGAATGGGCTTGGCTATGAGGACCCTGGCCACCTGTCTTCTCCTGCCTGCCCTGCATGTGCTCTCTAAGGACCTGTGATGCTTACCTTAAGAAGAAAAAGGGATTTGCCCACGACTCAGCTGAGCATCCCGACTGAGGGGGCATCTTGACTTGGTTGGAAAGGCCCTAAATGCTACAAGAAATGTCCTCAGAAGAGAGATGCAGAGGGGACCTGGACACACGAATGAGGGAAGGTAGAGACTGGAGTGCTGCTGCCACAAGTCGAGGCACATGGCAGCCACCAGCGGCTGCAAGAGGCAAGGAAGGGATTCTCCTACAGCAGCTCGAGGGCGGCTGCCCCCACAATTCCGACTTGGCCCAGGGACCTGATGTGGGATGGAATGTCTGCCTTCCAGATCTGTGAGGAAATACATTTCTGTTGTTTCAAGCCATCTCGTTCGTAGGGATTTGTTACAGCAGCCACAGTAAACTAATAAATGGCAAAGAGACCGTCAGGAATTCTGTCCCTGCACGCAAACACCTCCTGAACACCTCCCCGCAGCCCTAAGAAGACAGAGCCCTCACTCCTACTAAGGGCCAGGAGCACCAGAAAGCATGTGCTCAAGGGACTCACAGGGGACAGCAAGTCACCACACACCACTCTCCCCAACCCGTCACCCTTTGGACAGCAAGCTCACCACTAAAGTCTTCATCACTGTCTCACAGGCAGAGTGAAGATGAGAGGGGGGCCCCTGCAGTTGCGCAGTGACTTGAAGGCACTCGCCACTGCTGAGGTGTACCCTGAAGGATGGCTAGGAGGGGACATAAGCATGTGCATTTTTGTCCCAATAAAATAGTAAGGCACTCAGTACACACACGGAGTAAAATAGAAAACCAGCCAGGCGCGGTGGTGTATGCCTATGATCCCAGTGACTCTGAAGGCTGAGGCAGGAGGATCCTGAGTTTGAGGCCAACCTCAGCAACATACAAGACCCTGTCTCAACAAAGGAAAAAAGGATGTGGATGCGGCTGAACAGCAGAGCACCACCGGGTTCAACCCTTCGTACTGCAAGTAAGTGAGGGATAAATGTGTGCACGAGCACTAGGGACTGAGCTCACAGGAGACTGCGCACTGCTGGCACAGATGCAGACAGTGCTCACCTTCCAGACGCCCCGCTCACTCCCACGACTGTGGCCGTCTGCTCCGCAGGTGACTCTCGGCTCGCAAACACTGCCCTGGAATTCTAATCACTCCAGTATTGTAAGTTGCACACTCTTCAACCTTGTGCACCTGAGTTCCTGTGAGCCCAGATGCCCGCACGCCCCTCTGGGTGTATGGTTGTGGCACCACCAGCATGGACCCAGTCGGGCCCACTCCAAACCCAAATCGCCCAGGACTCCTCCCTTAACACTCACACACCAGAGCCCACAAGACTGTGCAGATCCCTTCAGAATCTTTCCCAGTCTAACCCTTCCCTCTCTGCACACATGGTCTCCTAAGGGACCTTAAGATCCCTTTCACCAAGCTTTCCGTGACAGCTCTCTCTTTGGACATGGACATCTAGACAAGTCTCCCTTCCCTCCATTCCATCCTTAAAGCCTCGCCTGAATTCTCACCCAAAAAGTCAGACCTGACGCGCCACTCACCCACATCAAGGCCTCAGTGGCCGGGCTGCTGCCTGGGGTACGTCCAAACTCTCCTCTTGCCACATGAGGTCTCTTTACAAGGGGCCACCTGCATCACCTTCCTGCATGGTCTCTCCTTCCACATCCCACCACGAGCTCTGCTCCTCGGAAAGAAAAGCCTTTTGCAACGCTTTTTGTACATAACCTTCCTCTGCCCATTGTCCGCATACCCTTGCTGCCTGGTAATCATCCGCTCCGTGCTGCAGGGGGATCCTGCTCAAATCGGATTCTTGCATCTGGGCAGAAGCTGTGCGCACCCACGTGTCTCATCGTCTGCAGGCACCTTAGCCTTCTCTCTTCAGCTAGACCATGAGCCTTTGCAGGCCTGTGAGGTCTTCGCCATCTTTCCACCCTGGTTCCCAGGACAGTGCGTGGCCCAGGACACAGTGGGCGAGGCTCTGGCGGAGCTCGCTTCTTGCCAGGCTGCAGAGCGTCATCTCAGCACGGCTGAGCACTGCAGTTTGAGAAGCACAGCCCTCGCCGCAAACTGGGCCATTGAGGATAGCTGCAGTCCCTTTGCAAAAGGAGGTTTCACCCTGCACCCTAGGTAAGGAATTGGCCAACTGGCATCCCAGGACTTACAAGACCTCGGTGTCTCTCCAGGTGGCTGCCTTACACAGTGGGGAGTAACTCCTCATCTACTGAGTTCTGGTCTGTTCTAGATACACGCACAAACGAACTTGCCCTGTACAGAATCCTGAGCCCGTCTACAACTTTAACAGCTTCAGCAAGCTAGAGCCCATCTGTGAACAGAACTTCAAATACTCTTGACTGTTTAGGCAGCTATTAAGTACAATTATAAGTATTCACATTCCTGTCTCTAGGATCACTGTTGAAGTGCTCTCTTCAGGTGACCAAGGTGGTCTCCATGGCTGGCAAGAAGTGGTGCTGAGAAGTGCCTCATACAAGCTGCAGGAGGGCAGCGAGCCTCCGAGCCTCCACAGAGCACCCTGCTGTCTGCCCAACGGTGCTGTCCTGCTCTCTGCTGACTCTGGCACCATGCGCACAGGGAACCTCCAGAGCAGCACTTGCAGAGAGCAGTGGATCGATCCAGGCAGGAACACCTGACTTCAGCTCGGCCAACCCAGTCCTTCTGGAGAACTCCTCCCAGCACCTAATTTGAGCCTGTCCGATTGGAAGCCCTTCCTTGGATCTTGGTGATTGTGGTGGAGAGAGATGAACTCTCTCCTATTTGCTGAGGCTGAAATCTGGACAGATCATGATTTCATAACAAAAGGAGAGGCCAAGATTGAGGTAGACAGGAAAAAGCATCAGAGATAAGCTAAGAAGGGCACTTGACCTCCTCAACTTGTTTCTGAAGTCCAGCTGCACATCCTACCCACTTCCCATTTTAATCGATGCTACTAGAAGCAAAAAGAGTCTTTTAAAACACAACCTAGTGTAAACAGCCACAGTGAAAACTGAAGTTTTTAAATGACCTAACTACTCATGAAGGCTTTCTAGGAGTCCCACTGTAAGAGGTCACCTACGTGCTATCCAGTTCCGGGAAGTGGCTGAATCCCTCTCTGAGGAATAACTGTGCGGGACTTGACTTCTGGACAGACGCTGAGCTTTTCAAACGTCCACCCTTGTTAAGTGGGCTCCCCGCACGTCACTACAAGTTCAGGACGCGGTGAGAGTACAAGTGTGACCCCACTTAAACAAAGTAAACGCTCCACATGTGTTGTCGCACTGACCCTGGAGAATACATTAAATTATCGCTGCATTTGAAACAGACCATCTGAGAAGGATAATTACTTTTGGATGACTAGATCAATATTTCTGTTCTTACCCTTTACTGCTTGAGTGATTGGATCTAAGGCCAGAGGAGAAAGCCAGGTGAGTCCCCAGGACCTGCTGCAATCTAGCGGGGAAGATCAATGCGTGTGCTTGTGCGCCCGAGGAGGGCGCGCACTGGGCCAGGGAACACAAGTCAACGTGCTAACCTAACTTTACATTTCTCAACAAGAACAGCCACGTTGTCTACGACTCTTCTGCAGCACTTTAAAAACTGTCCTGCAGGGCCAAGGCACAACTCATTTTATACACAGTTTATTGAGGAAGTTGAACTGTGGCCAACCACTTGTCCTCTCTGTCTGGGAGGGGTAACATCTCAAGCTTGGAAGAGAGGGAGGCTAGGGGGCCACGGCGTGCTGCACAGAGGTCTTTGTTGCTGGACAAAAGGTAAGGTCCACACTGCAGGCGCATGTGTGCAGGGACGTACTTAGCACACAGGATCCACCAATATGGATTCTGGGAGCATTTTCCTGGCTCACATCCCACTCATAAATAGGAGACAACCTTTAATTGTCCTTTCAAAGATCAGGATTCAATGTTAGCATATGCTCAAGTCTTTTCCAATAAGGAAAACAAAGGCTGAAAGTAAAATCAAAGAATAAAGCATTCTGCTGAGCGACTGCTCCGTCTGAACCTATCAAATTAAATGCCTTCCAAGCACCTGAGGAGCACCATTTGCATGCACGTGACGTGCTAACTGCAAATGGGACTTATTACTTAATTAAAGCTCATCAAAGAACATCTTTTCCGAGCAATATTTTGTTGGATGCTAGCTGAGTTACAACACAAAGTGATAAAACAGTCTGAGTATTTCCTTTTATCCAGCATGTTCCAGTACCTCCCTGGTCTTTTGCTATCGACGCTCAGGCTTCTTGAAGGTGGTGAGGGAGCATCTTGCTCAGTGGCTGATGGCACTGCCTTGGAGGTGAGACAACAGGGCTGCACAACCTGGCTCTACCACTAGCCAGGAGCAGGGCTTTGGGCCTGTTAGCAGCCACCTCGTGGCTCAGCTCCTCCTCGGTGATCTGGGGATTGTATGAGTATCTACCTATCAGGGCTACAGTGCCGGTGAAATGAGTTAACACAGGGAAAGTATCTGTGTTATTTTTACCCCTAGGCAGCATGGAAACCCACTTCTTCCAGCATTGTGATATAGGTTATGAAACCGCTTTGAACCTTAGTTTCCTACTCAGTGAAATAGAGGTAATCATGCCCACCTTTGCTGGGTCAGTGAGGACAAGATAACGCGCAAGGCACAGCGCTAAACGCTTCCGACTGGGCTTCTGCGACTGTCAGGCTCGGCCCAGCTGCAGTGCGGGACAAGGATTCCACCACACTGAGGATGCTTCTCCCTTAGTCTAGCCACAGGCAGACAAGAACAATAGAACCCTGTCCAAGGCCTGGCAGAGACCTCCCTGGAGAAGTCATCTCCTCTCCACCCTGGGGGTTCGAAGCATCAGGAGAAGGCATACTGCAGGGGCCACTGTGGTCAGCCATGGTAGCCTGTTACCTGCCAGGGTGCAGCGTTTAGGGACACACACACCTGGAGGCGGCCTCCTCACAGTGTTTCTCAGGGCAAGAGGAGAGCAGCCCTGCTGAGGCTGTGGTCACCCCACCCCTGCAAGCATGCCTGAGCAGGGAGTCAGGGCCCAGCGGCTCCCCGTCACTCTGCTGGCCTGAAGCACACACTGGAGCCGGGAACCTGCCCGAGAAGCCAGTAAAATTTTAATGCACTCTGTAGTGCGGTCATGTCACACTCGGTTATGGCAAATAATCCCAGATGCCTGCAGAGGTAAAATGGAGCTGTAATGTGCTCGCCTCCTAACCCGAGCTGACAGCAATGATGTACGACCACCATTAGCGGAAAATATCACTTCAACTAACCCATGATCCAGCTCCGCTCAGGGTCACATTATCCATGAGGAACAAATTACACTCCCAAAGTAAATACAAATTTTCTACACGAAATGGGTAGCAAAAAAAAAAAAAAAAAAAAAAAAAAAGTGAAGGGGGCTATCTGTCCCTTCACCAGCACACTGCCGAGTGACACAGATGATAAAGGGCAGGACAAATCATTGGCTGACAGAGTGCTGTGCCGTAATCAGCTCAGCCGGCACGCACTCCAGCCGATAAACACGATATTCCCCCCTTAGTGGCAAATACGTAATCTCTAACCCGGACACGGCTGCTTCGGATACTTACTGCCATTTGGGCTGCAGGAAGGCTTCACGCAGCATTTCCTGCCAGACAAGGAAAGGCTCTGGGGCCTGGATGGGCCAGAGACCCATAAGAGCGAGTCACTGCCTGGGGGAGGCCCACAGGGCTCAGGAGGGGAAAAGGGATGACCAAGAACAAAACCACCTTGGGGTGCAGTCAAGTGCCACAGTGACACCCATGTGCTGGTCACAGAAGGCAGGCAGTCTGGAGAGACCGCGAGGAGAGACATCTGGACTGGAAGCTTGGCAGTTCCTGTCCTTGCTAAACTCCTGCACAGACCGCCTGGGCGATGAAGGCAAGTCCCTTTCTTTTCTGGCACTTAGGGACAGAATCAAGATTTGCCATGTGTCAGATATATGCTAGGTGTGGGGGACTTCCAGGGAACCTATTTTTTCATAAAATGTTAAATGTTTAATCTCTCTCTCTCACACACACACTTAAAAAAAGAAAGACCAAATTTCAAATAAGACTCAAGTTTAGTCCACCAGTTGATATGGCCTGTGTTCCCCAGTTAATCATGGTGGCCCACAAGGTTGACTTTGCCGTTCACATGTAGGAGACCAAATATCTACAGTGTTTACGCTGGGCTGCAGATATAAGGCAAGCATGGTGTGCACACCTGTGGGCCCAGGTACTTGGGAGGCTCAGGCAGGCAGACACCTGAGCCCAGGAGTTCAAGATCACCATGAGTGGCATAGTGAGAGCCCTATCTCAAAAATAAAACAACCCCCAACACTCTATAGACAGACAGACACACACACATACCCCGTATAACCTTGTACTTGCTTTCCCCTTCTCATCTTGAGTAACTATTTCCCATTGAAGCCACACTTCCCAAGGGCCTGTACATCTGAGTGGGTGGGGCACACTGAGCAGCTGGGCTTCTTAGAAGCTAGTGGGTGTGTTAGAGTAGGGGTAAGAGATGAGCACAGCCCTGGTCTCCTGTCGCAGGAGGGTGAGGCGCAGAGAGGTTCCCACATGCCATATCCCAACTCCCCCTGACAGGTGGGAAAGGGCTCGGGTCCCGATGAAGTTCTGCATTCTTCATCTGTGAGATGATGATGCCTGCTTGAGAAGACAGCACCCTATGGAGGGTGGCTGCTGCAGGTACTCAGCAAAGTTGTACAGGACAGCAGAAAGCAGTGTGCACAAGAGAGTTTTCAATAGCATGGTGCATTCTTCAACGTGAAGTGGCACTTCTTATTTATTATCATTGACCCTCATCTTGTTTTACCACTGCCTCAAGAAATTAGTGGCATCTAAATCACTAAAAGCCCCAGAAATGAATGAGGCACACACCAAGCCCCTTCAACATGGCCACCACTGGCCCCAGGGTCCCTGGGCATTCCTTATTTCAAACGCTCCCTTCCTTTGCCTCCAAAACCAAGCAAGTACTTGGTGGCCCATGAGTCAAGCCACGTTGGGAAGAACAACAAGAAAGCTACTTCCGGCTGCTTTCAAGCACTTGAGATATCATGCAGGACTACGGCCAGCACTTCTGCACAGGACAGGGGAAATCTCCACAGGGTACAGAGGAGCCAAGTTCACCTTCCCAGACGTAGCACTTCTTTTCACAAAGTCCATTCATCCACTGAACTGTGGAACTTTGTAAGGTATAAAGTTTAGCCAATTAATAATTTTCTAATACAGATATTTTATTATCTTTATCATGCCAGAATGGCATAGTTATGATGAACAATTGTCTGTAACTATCTTGCCATCTGGTAGTTGCCAAAGGCCATTAACCGAAGCCACCCCGGACATACTCAAATACACACGTGCATGAGCAGGAAGAAATCTTGGTGTCTTTCCTGTGTACAGAACACTCTCCAGCCCTGATACAGAGTAAGAGAGACTTCTGAGAACCAAAGGGCAGGCCAGCTCCATGCAATGGGGCAGGGGCCCAGGAGCTCCCAGTGCAGTTCAGGAGGCTGGCAGCTGTCACCTCCACCAGGCCTCCTGGACGTGGCCTCCCTCCCTTCAGGCAAGTAGTGCAGATTCACATGCTCCACCTTAGATGGCTCCAGGACTCCCTTACGGATGGAGGAACGTTCACTACCCTCCACACGGGTTCTAGAAACACAGCCAGCTCCCCACCTCATGCCCACGCTCTCCTCAGCAGCTGAAGAGCAGAGACGAGGCTCAGCGCTCTGCCGGCCGCCACCGCACGCCCAGCGCTCCTGCAAGCCTCCTGCGAGTTCATCTGCAGGCACAACGAGGGCCAAGTGTGTGCTCCCTGAGATGACGGACCAAAGGGCAGTGACGAACCCGTGTAGACATGAGGCCCAGGCTGAGTTCTCTCATCACTTGAGCGAGTCAGCGCAGACGCACCTCGTCTTCCTACTGTTTACTCTCTAGGAATTAGAGATGAAAGAACGAGACAATTCTTACAGAGGTATCTTTCCATTTTAGCAAAAGGAAAATAAAACCACATGATAATTTCCTTCTGGATTCTGTCAAGCTTTGGGGGTAAACAGCTATATGGAAAAATCAGGAGATTCAATCACTGAATAATGAACAGTAAATATCTACACTGAGAACCCAGACTTGCTGTCATCTAAGTGAGGCCAGGTCACTGAAGCCAGCCTCACTTACAGATGGCAACACTAAGGCTCATGGCCATTAGGTAACCTGCCCGAGGCCACACAGCTGGAGAGGAGCAGGAAACCATGTGTTCAGGGCGGCTCTGGCTATCTACTGCATACAGCAGGACTCCTGCTAGAAGCCCTTCTTTCCCCTCACTATTCACTCCAAGAAAAAAGTTTAGCCGAAGATGTCGGACAGATTCCCAGCAATTCCTGAATTTTTATTTTGTTGATCTACATTTCACAAAAAATCTGTACATTTATAAAGTCTTTTTTCAGATATGAAATGACAGGAATTGACAGACTTGTATATGCACGCTGAGGACGAGTGAAGCAATTTTTAGTGGGGCCTGAAAATGCTATGGTACAAGGAAGAAAATTTAATGAGATTCAGGATTTAAAATGATTTGCAGTGAAAATTTAATCCAACCATGGTATCAATAGGCATTCTGGATGGATATGCTGTAAGTAAGCCAATTGGAAATATAACGATATTGGAAGAACAATAAAATGTCATGTCCCAGACACAATTTTGGAGAGGTAAGAAGCATCTGAATAGATGGGCATTATGGAAATCAGGCATCTAAAATGGAAAGCTCTTGAAACTCAACCAAGAACTATAGAAATTGTCCCCCCAAACCAGGAAATATACACATTGCTTAGAAATGTTTTACGAGAAGATGAAACTGTAGAAGAAATCTGGAAGCCCAAGGAAGAGTACACACTTTTATCGGGGCACAGAAAACAAACACCGAGACTGATGAGGTCTACTGAAGTCTGAGCAGCAGGCTTCTGCGCTTGCCCACAGCTGGAGACGAGCACCCAGGGCAGCTCAGCGAGCAGGCGACCCTTTACCTGTGCAAGGGACAGAAAGACAGAGCCCGAAGCCCACTCTTTCCCTGGGGGATGGCTGTTTGCTTTGCTACTGCAACATGTGGAAGGGTGGAGAAAATTCCTCTCTAGCTGCAAAACAGCACAGCACCTCTAAATTGCCTCCTGACCAGAATATGTCTTCTTTGAAATCCAAGGACTGTGCTCCACAAGCAACAACCAGGGCCTCTGAGCTTCTGGAATGTTGCTGAGGGTGCACAAATTTCACCAAGTGTGGAACGTGGCGGTCAAGGGACAGGACTCTTCCACTCTAAGCTCAAGCCGCATATCCAGGCTGCAGTTTGGTGTCTCAGCAGTTTCTGAGTCCTCCGGAGCCAAGCTAGACATGTGGTTCATGTTGAGTCAGGGATACAAGCCTCTGCTGGTTTCCGCTGCCACTTTTCTTAGAAGTTGCTGCTCCCTTCCCACACAAGTGAACACAACATGACAGAACAACAAATTTTAACATGGATTAAAACATCGGGATGCAGAAAGAAGTGCGTGCATGCATGTGTGGGGAGGGAGGGTGGAGGTGGAAGATCAGTGGTTCTCCTTCCCAAGCTGGGCAGTGGCCCAGCGGGCTGTCTCGGAGCAAGGCGCAAGAACCCAGCAACCGCTCCTGTTTGACACTCCTGCCACAGCCCAGAGGGCAATGCAATCAGGACTCGAGCTAGAAGCCTCGCAGGAAAAGGAGAGCAGCTCACTGCTGGAGACCATGTGTGCACCGCATCCATGTTTACACCAGGAGTCTACAGACAGAGCCCAAGTGGCGCCTGCGCACGCACACGCGTAACAATGCCATAGCTTTCAAGTCCTTCTGTTAAGTAGTTAAAGTCTCAAGAACATTAAACACGAGGAAAGAAAAACATTTCTCTTTGCAATTGCTATAAGCAGTGGGTCTCAGAACCAGTCAGGTGCCAAACATAACCCATAGCATTTGTGTGGCGGGCATTGGGGCTCCAAGTTGTGGCCTCACATGTGCTAGGCAAGTGCTCCACCGCTGGGCTCCACCCCACTGGCCCCAGAAGGACTGAACCAGAACTTCTTCCTGTTAACCACCACGTCCGGCACTGGGGAGGAACTGCTGAAGGGACAGGGTGGCATCTGAATGTCCCACTGCCCTTTCAGACAGCTCCAGGTTATGTTTAGAGCAAAGCCTGATGTTTGGATACAGGGGTTCAAAAGCACTGCTTGGGGACCCTTCAGACTGTCAGCCTGTCCCAGAAGAAGTGGCATCGGGGGCTGGTGGAGTGCCCTGGCACCCGTCAAAGAGGACGATGGTCTTCCTCTCTTCCTAAGTGGCTCTCTCACCTTGACCCCAAGCAGAACTCAAGAGGGCTAACCCTGAGTCAGGTGTCTTCACTTAATTGCCACAGAATATGGGTGGAGCTACTGTCACCCCCACTCGGCAGACGAGAAGACTGAGACCTGTCCACGGCAATCAGGTAGCAAGGCAGGGTCCCAAGCTCTGGCCGTCAGGCCACTCCTACCCACCCTCCAGCTCTGTCATGTGGCATGTGATGAGGAGGAAGTGGATAGATGGAGGATACCACATTAACTTCAGGGCCAGACAGGGGCTATGGCACAGCACAGTGGGCTGCTGCCATGGCAGAGGCAGTGCGGAAACAAAAGGAGATATAAGCCGACTGTGCTGGCGTGTGCGCCTCTGTTCTCATGACACCAGCTCATTGTGAGTGGGGGATTGGAAAAACTGCTTAATTTGGTGATTAAGGTACCAACCACACTGCCTCTGTTTCTTTGCTCTAACTACAATGAAGGACAATCCCACCTCTAGGACACGGAGGTGCAGTGCCTCCTCTGAGTCCCCAGCCCACAGTCCTCTGGGTTCTCTGTGAAGTACATTCTCGGGGCTGGGGGAGGACGAGAGCTCTGCTCTGCGCCTCAATGAAGTCTTTTCTGCACGCAAGTTGGCTTCCTGCATTTAGGGAAAGCTCTGCCTTCTTAGCCCATTTTCCCAATCTCTTCCACATTAATTAGTAAGGGTATCATTTCATAAATTACAGTTTTGTAGCAGAGGAAAAGCAGAGTTTATCTTAATTCAGTCAGCTGTGTGAAACACAGTACCCTAATTTTAGACCGCCAGTTCTGCAGCTCCCTACGGAGTTAGCGAATGACAGGTCTTCCGGAGAGGAGTCCTAGGGTCCCGACGGGTCTCCCTTCTGCTGGGGCAGCATCCCTTGTGAGGCTAGCTGAGGGGATCCCAGGACATAGCGGCATCTACTGCCCCACTGGCAAGTCAGATGTGAATGCAAATCCTCCAGGCAGCCAAGAAAGCCACCATGGTTAGCTCTGGGGTCCCCAGGGGCACTGCCAAGAGGCCCCATGTCCAGGGGGCTAACAAGGGCCCAGGCTCCAGTGGAGAAAAGTCTGGGAGGAAGGGGTTCAAGTTAGAACAAAGGGGAAGGCATGGTCTTGACCACAACAGGGTCAAGCAGACCTGACTGCAGATACAGAGGCTCGATGGCTCTTGCAGGGGAAGAGCCACATGGCTGGGCATGGACCAACGGCGAGACGGCTGACTGTGTGTGGCTTTCCAGTGAGGACCTTCAGGGGCACCATATCCACGAGAGAAGCAGCGTAGGCGCCACTGTCCCCTCCAGGAACTCGTAGTTATTTCCCTTTAGTGCTACACAGTCATCTCCAGGCGAGTGGGGGTGTGGGCCACCTTCCCCTGCCCACCGTCCCCAGGTGTGCTTCCTGCACTCAGATGGAAAGCTGCAGCCCCAACTCAGGAATTCAGGCTATAGGACAGGCCTAGACAGGGTGCTTTCAGGATGGAAGCACCTTGGCCCCAGGTCTCCATGACAACCACAAGTGACTTAACCCTAGAAATCACGGTGGTCAGCTGCATCAGCAGTGGCACACATCCCCAGAGCCTCTGAGGTGACTGACGTGGGGCAGGCAGCCTCCCAGGGGACCTGGGCAAGCAGCCAAGACTGAGAGCATGGGTCGCAACACGAGCTGTGCAGGTGGCACCGCCCGCTCCACATTCCCTCACGAGGAACAAGGGTGCTTGGTGGTTAACTTGGAGAGTGAGAACAATCGTCTCCACAGATCTCGAGAATGGCCAGAAGGTTCCAGACCTCCCTGTATGCCAGTGACGCCTGACAGAACTAGACCATGGCTGCCATGTGCCAACGGCCTGGCGGCTCGGTGGGCAGCGAGCATACCGTGGATGCGGAAGCAACGCCGCTGTCCACTTGTCCCCAGCACCTGCTGCACACTGGCTGCTGAGACGCCAGGGCTCCTGCTTCCCAGGAGCCGGGAACTGGGGGCTGGAGGAAGGAAGCCCCTGCTTGTCAGTTAAACAAAAGAATAATCCACAGCCCCCTTCCAGGGTGTGCTTTTGCTGTCACCCAACAGCCCATTACCATGTCACAGCACAGCGCACCCTTCCACAGGTCACTTTGTTTAAAATGACATGTCAGCAAGCTGACAGTCCTGGCCGTCCTTCAGAGATAAAATCCTCAAGGCGAGAGCCTGTTCTTATCTGGGGGACATGCACTGGTCTATCATCCAAGTCAGGCAGAACATGATTTCTCCAGAGAGCACTTTTTTCATTTCCTGATTTTAAGGAAATCAAATAAGCACCATTTGTCTTCATCTGAATATGCTTGACCTGCTCAAATGATGATGTCTCGCATTTTATAACAGGCTGCATATGCTGAATTCAAATTAACGCCAGTGAGGAACAAGAGCCTTTAGATCTCTCCTGGAGGCCGGCAGGAAGATGGAGGAAAAGCTCCTGCGGCTGATGGGGACCAACTGCAGGATTCCGAGCAAAACCTGCAACACGTAGGGACGCAGAGGCAGGGAATAGGGCCCAGAACAGGCTCGGACGCAGGCAAGGGGAGACCGGCTCACACCCAGGTGCCAAGCAACATGGAAAACATGTCGCACAGAACACTCTTTTCAAAATAAAAACTCAAAGACTTGGTTGGTAGATTGGAACAGCTAGGAAGGAAGACCAAACACATAACCCCTTGGCTTCAGGCAGCAGAAAGCTCACTTTACCAGGTTGTGATCCAATCTTCCAGAAGCTCAAAAGCTAATGAGCTGCTTTTCTTCATCCACACCGAGCTGGACACAGAGGCCGCACCTGCTAGAAGAACCGCCCTCCCACTTGGCTGTCCACCCAGGGAAGAGGGCAGCTCCCACCTACCTCCCTGCCCCATGTGCGAATCCTGCACACATGCCCTGGGCATTCCCGTTAAGAAGGCCAACACACACGGGACAGCAGGAAGGCAGAACCCACACTGTAAGTGCATGCTGCGAGCCAACATTCCCACCACTGGTTACACAATGGCCTCCACTGTAAGATGGGCTGGGCCTAGAGTAATCTTGTGTGAAGTGAACACTCGGTGTCACATGCATGTGATGTTCAAAGGCGTGTTTTAAAGTGAGTCTCACAGGTGAAACGCGCTGCGTGTCGCAGGAGGGCACTGTGGGAACCATGCCCACCCTGTCAGGAAGCTGCTGTAGGCATGGAGCCAGCAGCCCACCCGCAGCTGCATGGTGGGGGCATGATGCTTGGAGTGTGTTGTGTACTGTGCCCGAATTGGGGGGGGGGGTCTTACCTTCTCTTCTTGGTCACTGTCACTGTCACACTGAAAATGAAGATAAGAGAATAAAGGTCAGTGCAGCGATCATGCTTTTGCTTTTGCTATCTCTCCTCCTGAAAAGGGCAAGACAAGTAAAGAAATAGGACGCGCAGTTCCGTGGAGGCCACCTGATGCCTGTACCCTGTAGTGCTTCCCACAGGCAGTGCCACCAGGTGCTCGTTCCTCGGTGGACACCTCCTGGAACAGCCAGCCTGACCATAGGATGCGATCCGTTAGCAAAAAGTCAGTTTCGAAACAGCCTTTCCACCTTCACCTTCCGCAAATTTCTCCTGGTGCTTTGCCAGAGAAAACGGGGCAGATCTCTGGGCACTGCATTCTCTCCCTTCCATGTTGAAGGGAACAGAACCCAGGGGCAAGGGCCACCATCAGAGGCCTGAGAACAGAAGGAACGCTCCCTGCAGAACATATGCCAAGGATAAGAAGCGCGGCAGCGCATCAGCACTGTGCCCAAGGGATGTGCTGTAGGGCAGTGAACCCACGCTGCCTCTAATGGATTCTCAATTCCCACTGCTGGGCTGAGTTCAGGCACCTGGAGAACGACCCACTCAAAGCTTTGGGTTCCACATGAGAAGAAAACGAAAAAGAACCCAATTTAAAAAACCAAGAGTGTTTGGTAAATCGGCAATGGATTTTAAAAAGGGGGATGTGTTTTGTATAGAAAATGCTCAGCGGATAGATATATCCATTTGTTCCTCAGTAGCCACTGAGAAAGCATGTCCTGCAGGACAGGGAAGGAACCGAGACCTGGGCTGGCCCTCATGCTTGCAGGGCAACACTGTGGTACAGCAGGGCGGTGGTGTGCTCAGGGCTACATCCAGTTAGGATGGCTCTTCCCACGCAGCGAGAAGGAAGTGCTCCAGGGGACATGGTCACAGGGAGAGCCCTTGGAAACCACTGCCAACCAGGAGTGCATGGTGTGGAAAAGGGAGAAAGAGACGGCAGAGCAAAGCTGAGGGAGGACAGCAGGACTCGACGGCACGTGGACACAGCAGCACCAGGGTGATCTAGATGGTGCCATGGTTTCAGTGTGGCCACCTGGACGTGCAGCTGATGCAGCTATGGACAGAAGCGGGAAATGCTGCAGGATAAACACCCAGGCTTTATAATTCCCCTCTCCCGAGTCTGTATCTTCTCCTGACATTCTGAGGTTGAAAAAGGAAGACCCCCCCCCATTTTTGGCCAAAGAGATTTGAAGTCTGCCAAGAATTCTAGAAAAAAAAAAAGATCTTCTCTTCTCAATGAAAGAAAAAGGTAGGGACCATCTGCCTCTTGCCTTTGAGCAAGACTGCGTGAGATGTAATGTCTGGATTGGTAGCAGTCATCTTGCAAAAATGTGGCAAAAAGCCCAAACGCAAAAGGAGAATGGCGGGGCCAAGGGAAGGCGAGCGAGTCTGAAGACCCCTGAGTCACTGAGCCACGCAGAGCAACCTGCCTCTGGGCTTCTCTGTTCAGAAAAGTCTAAGTTATCTCATTATTTAAGGCACTGTTATGAGTGCCCTCAATGTAGCAGCCCCTCCAAATGGACAATCTGGTGGCTACTTACTCTTTCTAAACTGAGCACTCCACACCATAAGGATTTAGGAACCTGCACTGTCATCTTAGAGGCTGGAGGGCTGGAACATGCTCTCCTCCTCCTCCTGGCTGCATAGTGCCATGGAACCATGGGACCTCAGAGACCAAGATTCAACCAAGGACAGCTGCATCCTCTCCAGCCATGCTTCCAACCTCGATCATCTAAACCCACATTCTCTCGCCTGGAGTGATTATTCTGCCATGGCAAGTCAAGGCAGTGGAGTAGGAAAGTGATGAAGGCCCGGAGCAGCAGCAGCCTCCTAACAGCTCTAACGACCTCCTCGAGGTTCCTGAGTCCGGGGCACATTGTGGAGAGTGGTGAGGTGCGAGAACAGAGCACGTCACCTGGCAGGCCAGTTCCCCCAGATGTTCAGTCTCCTCAAGAGGTGATCAGCGACAGCTGCAGGCTGTGGCATAGCATTTGCCCAATCCCCAGGGCCCCCGTGCATGGAGGGGAAGGTGTAGGGAGGTTGGGAAGGAGCCGAGGCCCCAGCCCCCATCCCGACAGCAGGATGTCCCTGGGAATGGTTATTTCTATCGAAGTGTTAAGCCTCCTGCTTTCCAACAGTCCAGTTCTAATTTCAAGGTCCACTTAATTCTGCATCAAGTAATTACTGATATACCCAGAAGCACCTTGTCTCCAGAGTTAAGCATATGGTGAAGAACTGAGACCTACTGGTATCCATTATGGAAGCAGCACGGATGCCAAGCCGATTAAAAATGCTCAGGCTCCCCACACAACATGCCGGGTGAGTGACAGCTCCTCGACAAGGCCAGTCGTGGAGTCTGCCAAAACCGTCTCTGCTGCATGGGGCCCACATGGTGCGCTGAGAAAACAGTTCCATTTCTGGTATTAAATTCCCATACTGACCCGAGGTCTTTGCCGTGAGCTCAGCAGGAGCACGCCATCCAATTTACAGCTCCGCTCTCCGGAGCCTCGAGTGCCAGCCCCTGGCAGAGACGAATGATGGTCAACCCCTCCAGCTCATAAATTATGCAAAGGCAATAAAGGCGCTCAGCAAACAGCGCCGGGCGCTCACGAACAGCCAATGCTCACACATGCAAGAGGTCCCCTCCGCGCACAAAGGGGTCCACTGACGCCAGGCGCTGGGCGAGCCAGGCCTAGGAGCCTTTCTGCCTCGCTGGCAGCGCTTTATGGCCTGCTCTATGGAGAAGGGAGGCTGTTTACAGAGTCAGTGCGGGCAGAGCTCACAGGCTCCAGTTCACATTCAGCGCACTGTCGCCGATCACACCCTGAGTTCAACACACGCGGGATCTAGGGCCAAGTGCGTCTTGGTCTTCGAGGGTTAAAGGAAGAAGGGGCTGCTCTCAGATCCCTAGACACCCACTACCACGTATGACTTCACAGCCTTCACAATGACTCCCAATTCCAGTTTGTGTTTCGACGAGGCTGGGAAATGGAAAGGGCAGGTCACACGCAGAAGTGGGGGACCCAGAGAGTTCAACCATTGTAAGAATTTTGATGTGAGGGTCCTGCTTCAGTCTGTCAGCACACAGGGTGCACAATGACCACCAGCTCGAGGTGATGGATCCTCTCCATGACACGGTTTCAAAGCCCTTTGGGAGAAGCCCAAAATATTTTCCTCCATCTTAGCAGCAAGAAGTGAGAGGCAAGAACTCGCCCTTCCACTCCTGGAAGAATTCTTGGGTACTCGGTCTTCATGCTAAGACAGGACCCAAACCACCGTAAAGAAGAAGAGGGCAACAGGATGCACCCGCTCCATGCTGTGGCCTTGAATGCAGAGGCAGGACGACTCTGGCTCCTGAGCTGAGTCCTAGCGCCCCCAACACAGTGACCATGCCGCTTCATGAGGTGAATGGGAACTGCTGCAGGCGCAACTTCCTTCCCAGTTAAGCCGAAGCCTCTGGACTCTGCAGAGCACCCTCCTGCCCACCATCTCGCCTGCTAAAAATATACGACTTGGGCCAGAGTGGGGTGGCTCAGTGGCACTTGCCTGGCATGCACAAGGACATGGGTTCAAACTCCAGCTCCAGGTACACAACAAAGTGTCGGAGCAACAAAAGTCACATGAAAAACTAAATAAAATTGAGTTTCCCTTTCTCTCCCTCGCTATCCCTCTCTCTCTTTAAAAAAAAAAATCCAATAGGCACTTTTCTAAAGAGAGAGGGACAGTGAAAGAGAAAAAGAGAATCAGTTTTTTTTAGGTTTTCATGTGGCTTTTGTTGCTCCGACAAGTTGTTGCGTACCTGGTGATGGGGATCAAACCTGTGTCCTCGCATGTATGTGCCGTAACTGCTGAGCCACTGCTCCAGCCACCTACTGGATGCGTTTTTAATTGCCATAAGCTTCGGTAGACACGTGAACACGTGTGTATCATTCGTTCCATTATTTTCTTTCAAGGAACCACACACAATTCTCCTCTCCCTTATACACACTTTAAAAAATGAAAATGAATTCCTAACATTCTGTCAGCAGCTTTTGCTTGCACACACACGTCAAATATTTTTGTTAGTTAGTACTATCTGACCTGGAACGTAATGCATGGTGCACTAAAGGACATGGCTGTAACATGATCTCGTTGGAAATCCTCCCCAGTGCTGGGCATTCAGTGCTCAGCTGAGCATCCCGGAGCTTCTCCCTCTGCACCCATCCACTGGCGTTGCTCTTTCTCGTATCTTTTCAAAGCCCTTCTTTTCTGCATGTTCTTTGATGCCACTGTCTCCCCAGAGTGGTATTTGTAGTTCTATTGTTTTTATGTGATTTCCAGGGGAGTTCTTGAAGATTCCCTTGGTTGCAGCTACATTTAGACGCTGAGTCTGAAAAATCTCCAGGCCCACATCTGCCAGCTATGTGACTTGGGAAAGTTATTTAAACTCTCCGTGCCTCACTTTATGTACCATAGAATGAGGCCAATAGCGGCATTTTTGAATAGGTGAGAACAAAGGGCATCAAGGCATGTGCACAACACGGGAACGGTGCAGGGCACACGTAGGGGCACAGGCTGCGCATCACCCTCCTGTCCTGGCATCCTGCCTGCCTCGCATTCACGTGCACTTCCAAATATGGACTCTACACCTGCTGCTCACCTGGAACTGCTGCCTTGCTCACGGGGTCCTGGAAAGAGCACCAGTGTGTAACCACTCAGCCCACTCCATCCTGAGCAGGCCACTTCCTCGCTCACCCCACAGTGGCGGGTCCACCTTCAAAACCCTCTCGGTGGCCCTGGCCATGCCTGGAGCTTAGGGCTCATGTTATTGTCACAAGAGGTTCACGACTGCTTTTTAGGGTCTACTGTCTCTTCTACTTCTGATCCTAACTTCTTGACAGAGTGGATCCCCAAATTTCTCTGTAATGGTGTTTCCCCAAGGCTGAGAAGCCCCTTTCCACTCTGTTCCACCTAACCCCTCCATCAACAGGGCTTCTGGAGCTTTCCATGGTGAAGGACGATTTAGTATTGTTTTTTTGGGGGGTTTTTGGGGGTTTTTTGGGGGAGGTTACTCCAGTACACTGTGTACACTGTGGAGTAATACTTTTATAAAATGAAAAATTTTTTAAAAAGGAAAGGAAAGAAAAAGCCAGGCAAGTCTGTGGTAGCCTCTCAGGAGGCTGAGGCAGGAGGATCGCCTGAACCTGTGAGTTCGAGATCAGCCTGGGCAACAAAGTGAGATGCTGTCTTAAACACACACACACACACTCTCTTATTTATAATTTGTGTAATGCAGGATACGTTTCCAGGAACATGGAAAAAGACATTTTTATTTTCGGACTCAGAAAGCAGAAAAGCGTGCTGCTGACCTCAATGCTGTGCAAGCCCAGGGCAGGTTAGTTGCAGGCAGCTGGCCCTGACCTGCGCGCACACTCGGGGGTGCACTACCCCAATAAGTCCCTGGCTCCAGCCATTGCAGGCAACCACACTTCAGGCCTCACCGCCTTTGCACCACCTAACAGTTCCCTGGGCCTGAAATTCTATGCCTCCGAGGTTTTACCCCAGAATTTGCTTTTCATCTTTAAAACACTGCTCCTCGGAACCTTCCAATACTCTTATGGAAAGCTGTGATTTGCTGCTGGCCACAAGTCTGCCCTCCTACAGGGAGCTCCTGTGCGGCCCGGGATGGGCAGGTGCTGGCTAAGGCAGCCGGCCTCGCTCTCCTGGGTGGACCGTTTGATTCCAGGCAGCATTCGGTAAAGCATAACACAAAACACAGGCGATTCCAGAGAGAAAAGCAGAGGAAACACTAACTGGACTGCTTAATACAATGAAAGTAATCTGAACATACTGGGCAGGGGGAAAATTTTTAGGAGAGCTTGGAGGTAGGGAGCCAAAGAAAAAGTATTCTATTTAAAGTTCCCAGAAAGACATGATTATGATTTTATTATGCCATCTCAGAAGCGAACATATCACATTTTTATTTGGTAAATCTCAATATGTGTATTTTAAGACTCTGGTCCAAATTGAAATAAGTCAAGGTCTATGACACCTCTCTGCCTCATCCAGGATGTGGGAACAAGATGGAATTGCAGGTGCCTCGTGATGGAACGCATTCTTAAGCGGAGTGGCAATGGTTGAATATATCACACAATGACATTGAGGAGGGCACTGCTCTCTATTCTGCTCAATGGACCTTGCTGGAACAGTTATTTTGTATCTCAGATCCATTTATCATTGCCACCATAGATGTCAGGCCTGAACACCATTGCTGAACAAAGTTATTTTGTTCTTCTTTCTGCCTAAAGGAAATGAGAGGAAAATGAGGGGGATCCCCAACTTGTAAACGACGGCATCTAACATCAAGTACAATTTAACTTCGCCAGTGACAAAACAAATTGATTCCCCTTTGGGGCGGGTGGTTTATCGCAGACCATAAATACATCCCTCACCCAAAAGCAATTTCAGAAGAGGCCAACTGCAGAGAACAGGACACTTACTATCTTATTTAAAGAGATAAGGAAGCAGCATGGTGATGAACGGCACGGCCACTGCCACCTTCCCAGTGTGCCACGAACCGGATTGATGCTGCCTTCCAGCAGCCTGCCACGCCTTCACGTTGCCCGGTGTCAGCGGCTCTGCGTTTTCTACCAGGAACTGAATCTGCGGGCATTACCACTGGGCCACACCCCCAGCCCTTTTTAGTTTTCATTTTAAGACAGGGTCTGGCTAAGGGACCCAGGCTGGCCTTGAACTTGTGATCCTCCTGCCTTAGTCTCTGGAGCTGCTGGGATTACAGACGTGTGCCACAGCACCCAGCTCCATTTAGATTGCTCTTGTGCTGGTTTTTGAATTCATATGAAATTTAAAGCTACTGTAGTTCTAGAAATAAAAAGAACACTTTACCTGAAAACGATTTACAGACTTTTACTGACTGTAAAATGCTGCTCTTGGCTCCTCACCTCAACAACGATGACACGTGATCAAATAAGCAATAACTCGGGGAGGATGGAAGGCTAATTAAAAGAGCTGTGTTCCAAATGATCTAGAGCAAGGAAGCCTCTGAACATCATGGGGCCTGTTTGACAACGAGGAGGGTGCCAATCTGCAGCTGGTCGGCAGAGGAACGGAGGAAAGCCTCATGGCCTCTGGCGCGCAAGCCACACCAGTGTGGCGCCCACGGGCACTGCTGGCCGTTCTCTGTGGAGCGCCACAGCTTGGAGGACCATGATCTGGGGGATGGCAAAGCTCCTGTTCTCCCTCCAGCACCTCCCACACAACAGATGCTGTTGAAGTACCTACGATGTGCAGGTCCATCTTGAACACTTATTAGAAGTGCAAATATATTTACAGAAATTAGGTCATTCAAACCTGAAGTCTTAAAGCCCACATATTAATTTTCAACATTTTCCCACTTACTGTCACTCAGAAGTTCAGGTGTCCTTCACTAAACAATCTGGGTGCTGTGACTTTCCATTTGGATCTTTGGAACACTGGGGTTTTGGAAGTGAAGGGAGAGTAGCTCTTTTGCTACTTTGGAGAGTTCAGCATTTTCTCCCCTCTGAAGAACGGAAATCACATTTTGCCAAGCATAAACACACATAAACCCCAAAGATGGAACTGACTTAAAACCTAGAGTCCACAAACCTCAGTAGCTGCCAAACTCAGAAAAACGAGTTTCTCATCCAAAGGTAACACTGACAGTCCAGGGCCGGTGCTTTGTAAATGATCTCTTTAAAGCTTAAGCAACAGATCCTTTGCCTCTTGGTCATTGATTTACAGATTCTAAGTCGTCAATAGCATTAATCCACACCAATCCGTACCTGCCTGGGGACCTATTACAAATGGCTTTGAAGATGTCGTGCAGCACGGGTTTAGTCGGAGATCACAGCGTTACCGGGAGGGAGCCGTCTTGGTTATCTTGTTTGGCAGGGTTCCACGTGCGACCCTGGAATGCTGCAATTTCCCCTCTCCATATCCTAGCTATCTGTTGCCCTGGGAGGGGTTGAGCCCCCAGGGCTGTTTCAAGTAAAGCTTGGTTCTTTTTGGAGTCCTGTGTTAGCTAATAAAGCTCAAATTTGCTGATGAGTAAAACGGAAAAGTACGTTATGGGTTAAAATAATACAAGAGTCTATTTTTTCCGCTGTGTTGTGATCCATAGAAATCACCCTGAGCCTTTTCCCTTTCTTCTCTGCCTGGGAAGCCAATTGCTTTGATTGCAGTGATATGAGCTAGCTAAAATGACTTGCCCTTGCTTGTGAGGCAAATGGAACATGCTAATAGAACTTATCGCATTACCCGATGCAAAAGTGCCATAGCTCATTACTTTAAGATAAAAGGATATCATTGCAGACGGCAAGCAGAATTGACTTTCTGAGGCCCGACTTGATGATGATTTAATCAACTGCTCTCTTTCACTTCTCATCTCTGTGCCTGTCGGTTTCACAGGTGCCGTTAAATGAGACACTCAGAAAGTGAGCAGAGGGAAAGAAATTGCTGTCATTACTTTTCAAGAAAGGAGGTATGCAAATTTTCGACAGAAAGATTGCGTTCATAATGGGCCTGGTAAAATACAAGGATCATGCTTGACAGGTGAGGGCAAGCCATTTGTATGTCCTTAAAGCAGAGCAAGCAACCTCGTTTAGAAATGTGCTCAGTAAGAGAAACTACAAATGAGAGGCCTGGCGGGGCGGGATCGCAGAGGGGTGGTTCAAGCGGGTCCATGTTCTAGAAGGAGACGGTGCCTCAGGGGACACTGAAGCCAGACAAGCAGGTAACAGTGCCTGGCAGCTTCCAGTACGGACCCCAACGTCAACAAGCTCTGGAGAAGACCACATTCTTGTCCGTCATGTATGACTGTGGGGCCAGACGGCCTGGGTTCAAGGTCTGCTTCTGCTGCGGATGACCTGTGAGGCTTCCGACAAGTACAGTCTCTTCGGGCCCCATTGGCAGCACCTGTCCAATGGGACTGCCGAGCTCGCCACCTTGGTGTTAGGAGAGCATGAATCGAGTCAGTGCGCAAAGCATTGAGTCTGTCTGAGGTTAGAACTGGGTTTGCCACGCAGGAGGCCTCAGCAGAGGTTGGACATCAGCCATTCTCCCACCAACACAGCATCCTCTTTAAGTGTGAGCACGTGCTGGCAATCTACCTGGCTCTAGTTTAAGCAGAATAGAAGTCTTCCCTGATTTCAGATACCTAGGCCTCCCTAGGCAGGTGGTGGCCTCAGAGGGCAGCATGGTTGTCCTGAGATTCATTACAGGGCTTAGTGCAGTCCTGTGCTCCTACGAGATGCCCAGTGCTTTAGAGGCTGTGGACTCTCTTCCCTCTGCCCTTTCCCACAGGTGCCTGTGGCCTCCGGACCTCTGAGGAATCTCCTGGTGGCTGGGACCTTCAGGCAGTGAGCAGGTTCCTGCCTAGAGAAGGAGAGGCAGCCAGCTAGAGCAGAGAGCCCAGCTTGAATCCTCTCTGGGAAGGCAGAATGAATATGAATAGATTAAATGATCAGGGTAGGAAGAATAGAGGTGTTTTTTCACCCACTTTGCCTTCAATAGGTAATTGTTCTATTTTCTCCAACACTCAAAGTAAAAGCATCTTTCTTAAAGTGCCTGTAGCTCTGAGTTCTTTCTTCCCAGGTAATGAAGCTGCTGCAAACCATTCTTCCTCCCATCCGCTAAGGGTGTGAGCAGCTGAAGGCAGCTGCTACCTTCCTCGCTAAGTGGCACCTACATGATTCAATTCCCTGCCAAAGGGGCAACGTCCACCTCAGGCCAAAGACAGAAAGGGAGATCCAGAGCAGCGGGGCAGCTCCCAGCTGTCTGATTTAGAAAGGCCTGGTCTGAGGTGCATTTCACCTTTTATCTCCACAACATGGGTTTTCCAGGCGAGGGTGCCTCCACCAGGATGGTCCCCGAGTGGTTTCCCCCTAGAAACGCCAGCCACAGCTGTTGAAAAAGAATCTTGATAAGAGCCCTGGAAGGGAGCTGTGCCACCCTCCATCTGGGAGATGAGAAGTCAAGGCTTCCAAGGGCAGAGACAGTACTTAGACCCCAAGTGCTCTTCACGGTTCATGTTCATAGCCAGTGAAACAGACCACCTCTCTCTCCTGCACCATACAAAGAAACTACCTGAAAAATATTTCCCTGGGATGGAAAAGAGGTGGCAGTGAGTGTCAGCAGCAGGCAATGTGGCTCCTATGTGCCAGCGAGCCTTTCTTCTACCCCACCAAGACTGCCCTCCCAGGGGCGAGGCCCAGCACAGGACCTGGCTCACGGAAGTGCTCGGGAGATCCAGCCCCTCCACTGAATGGCCATGTGGGCTTGGAATGGGCACTCCTCATCTTGTTAACCTGTGAATGGGGGTGACACATACTTCACAGGATGCTGGTAAGAATTAGGTGTATGCAAGTACGTGAAATCAGCCAGAAAGAAATGTAATTTTCCCAACTCTTTCCATGAAAGATACGTTAGATCACACAGAACTGAGGCAACCTAATGCTCATTTAATTGCTGGTTGAATTGGGTACCATTTCTTTGCCGGAGGGAAAACCATATTCTGCAGGGATTTCTGCCTGGAAGGAGTCTGAAGACCTGGTCCCGTGCTATACAAACCAGAAACGACTGCCCAGAGGCAGGAACCAGCAGCAACAGAGATCTTCCTGACATTAATGAATGGCTTCCTTTCAATGATAAAATACCCAAGTGAGACACTTCTGAGTTCAGCAAACGCTCCTTTATGCTCTCGATGCACAGTTTGGGGGAGACACAGCTGAACTTCTCTTCCAGTCAAACGTAGTCGGTAACCTACATGTAGGAACTAAAGTAAAACGCATAGATGGAAGGTCTGGAGTCTAAACTCGTAGGCTATGCATGATCAAGGAATGACTTACAGGCTGCGACTTTGTAAGATGTTCACTCAAATTCCAAATGCCAACCTAAACAGACAGAATGTCACCAAAACACCAAGTGATCATTGGTGCAGCCAGGAAGCCAGCCATTCTGCAATCTGTCCAGAGACCTGACCAATCAGAACTGGAGACACTTGCACCGCCCTATGCAGAGATGATTTATATACAAGGCTGACTTAAGGACTGGTTTAGCAAAAGCTCCTCAGAGGTAACTGCAAAAATAAACATCAGTTGAGAGACCGAGCAAAGGCCTGTCACTCAGGAGGCAGCACCGAGGAACCCAGGATGGACTTCCTCTGCTCTCAGAACATTTGGAGAGGTTTGTCTCCTCTTGCACATGTGGCAGCTTCCAAGTGCTTGGACTATTTCGTCTGTTGGCTTCCAGCACCTCCAGCCCTGGTGTTCACCTTCCCTGACAGTGCTCCAGTCTGAACCTGGCACCCAGGAGGTCCTCAGTAAATATACATGGAAGAATGGGTTAATAAACTACCAAAAGGCCAAGGGGAGGCTGTCCTGGGAAGGGTCTGATTGGTGAGATGGAGAAAGGCAGCGTGGGTAGTGGAAGGTCCACTAAGGTATTCAGCAGTTGGCATCTGAATGTGTCTATGAGAAAGTCAAGGGAATCACTGGGAGGGGAAGTAGATCCACGCAAGTGGGGGAATCAGACTGTAAAGAAACTCTTAAGGGAATCAGGGAGCTCAAGATCCCAAGTACTTCTTTTTACATCTGATTTGTCCAAGTCAACTACAGTGAGTGGAACTGAACAGAAAAGCGGAAAACAGAGCTCTCGTATTGCAGGGGCACAATGGCCACGCCATCACCTTTTACCAACCAGATTTTTAAAAAACAATGCAAGTCAGTGAAAAACACGGCTAAAGAAATATAAATACGGCTGGAAACAAACTGATCAGCAAAAACTAGATCCCCAGAAGACCCTTCAAGAAGACCCTAAGGCGCCCTGGACCCCGACTCCACAGACCCCCGCCAGTCTTTTCTTCTCTTTAATGGGTGTCTGTCTTCACTTCTGCCCTTCCTAGAATTCATCATATTCATAACTGGGATTTCAAATTAAATCATAACAACAACAGTCTTTATTTTAGGACAGCTTAGAAACCCAGGCTTCTATATCATAAACAGGCAAGGGTAGGATTACTATAAATTGTCTGCAAGAAAATACAAATTGCCAAGATAAAAACCCCCGCCAGCCCGCCAGTCTGAGTTTCCTGTTTTGACATACTATATGCGGTAATTTGCTATCCACATCTCTTATTAGAAAATGAATGTGCTATTTTTCTGAATGCTGCAATTACAATAATTGAATTTAAAATGGGGATTGAGTTTCTCTATTTGGAGGAAAAGAATAATTGTGTATTTCTGATGAAAATCAAGGGGACTGAAAAGAGGTTGTACAGATTGCAGCTCCAGTCTCCCCAAGTGACTCCTCATCAGGCCAGGAAAGCACTCAGCCAGAGAAAAGGCAGATTCGCAAGCAGCGAAATGGACCGCGACTCAGTAGCAGGCACCGTCTTTGGCCTCATTTGCTTTGTCTCCTGGCCTTCGGTCACAACACCCCTGTGACAGAGGCAATCAGAACACCAGGGCAGGCTACTTCTAAATGGCAGCCATGCTGGAGTCCCCACTGGGTCAAAAGTTGAGTTAAAATGCAAGGAAAACAAACAGGGCTTTGTGCTGAAAATGCTTGCCTTCTAGCGTGCCCTGTTCCGGAGCACTCTGCCATGCTGCTCTGCCCTAGAACTTCCGTCCTGAGGCGAGTGGGCAGGAACAAATGTCACTTTCTACAGGGTTCCACCAGCGTTTCCAACGTTACCAGCCCCCTTTACCATTAGGACACAGGAAGGGAAAAGGGATGGAGCAGGAGGGCTACCCCACATTTGATGACTTTTTCTTTCTTTCTTTCTTTTTTTTTTTGAGAGAGAAAGAATTAATTTTATTTAGCTTTTCACATGGCTTTCCATGCTCCGACACTTTGTTGCGTACATGATGTTGAGGTCTGAACCTCTGTCCTGGTGCACGCCAGGCAAGCACCACAACCGCTGAGCCACTCACTGCTCCAGGCCCCGATGACATTTCCTTTCATTTCTGATGGCACCATTCAGCCTTCTGAAACCCCTATTTTATCTACATTTGAAGACATTTAGCCTCCCAGTTCCTCTAAGTGTTTCCCCTAATATAGTTTCCTAAGAAAAGAGAAAAAATATTTTTCTAGCACAAAGTGGGATAGATGAGCTCTTTAAACGGCTTACCATTTTCAAGTGGCTTTACTGACATGTAACTGACACCAGCAAATGGCATATATCTAGAGTGCGTCATCGGGTGCACTTCTGCATGTGCACACCTGGGCCAGCCACCTCTCCGGACCTCCCTGTGCCCCGTGCTGTTCCTTTCTCTCGTCTCCCCGTTTGGCCTGTGCTGCTTCCTGAGGACCAATCTGCTTTCTGTCTCCATGGATTAGTTTGCATTTTCTGAAATTTTACAATGTCAATGGAATCACAGTCTGTGCTCTTTCTGGCGACTAATTAATAAGGAGCCTCCCAGCTTCAGGGCAGAGGACAGCCTTCCAGGCTGCCGGGGCGGGGTTTATTGTCCTCCCCCAGGAGCAGAGCTGGTTACTTGGTCTTACTTTATTCTTGGGCTTTATTATGTACTTCAGTAATCGATAAGCACTTCCATGGCAGAGGGTTTATTTCACCCTATAAATCCAGGGAAGAGAGAATGGTATGAAGACATCAGTATGGATGGACTCTGCTGCTCTGCAGTGCCACGCGGAGAACACCAGCAACAGATTGAAATCTGCGAAGGTTACAGAGCAGCCACAGCTCCTGGCTGGATGGCAGAGATCATAAAAGACTCAGGCAAGATCTACAGCAGCCCCACTATGAACCAGCAGGAGGCGGGGGAGAAACCCAAGCCACACAGGCTGGAGCGGGATGTGAAGGGCCCCTCTCGAAACCCCCAAATCATTCCTAACAGAACAAACAAAAAGTAGAGAGCCAAGAGTGATTTCAGGCTGCTGTGCAGGAAGCGGCGCTCTGGTTGACAAGGAGCCTCCTCTGTAGTCCCTGGCGGTCCCTGCAGGCCC
>PVKS010000748.1:0-97500 GCA_004027875.1 Aplodontia rufa | reverse complement strand
ACTGCTGGTCACCCTGGCAGGAGGCGACTGCTAACCGTGTGTGGCTTCCCTGAGGATTGTTTGAAATGTCACTCCTGGGCTGGAGTAGTGGCTCAGCAGTTATTGTGCTTGCCTGGCATGCTCCAGGACCCGAGTTCAAACCCCAGCACCAAGTACACAGTGAAGTCTTGGAACAACGAAAGCCACATGAAAAACTGAATGAAACAGATTTTTTCTCTCTCTCACTGTCGCTCCTCATTTGGTCCTTGGGAAAGCTTCACCAAGAGCCACTGCCTCTGGGCCTGCGGCTCTACTGGATAAGCCAACAACCGTGGCTCCAGGGAGTGCCGGGGAGCAGGAAGTGCCGCTGTTGACAGCCTGCTGGTGCTGGGCACACGCCGCTCTGCTCTTAATCTTCACTTCAGCCCTATCAGGAGATACAACTATTTTCCTATTAACAAACATCACGTATTTCAGAAAGGTTGCTCAGCTCCTTGGGATTCAGATTTAGAAGAATACGACTAAGACCTCATGTTCTTTTCACTCCAAAAGCACTGTGTAAGCAAAGAAAAAAATGTTTTAAAAGAAACTGTACATATGTGACTCTAACGAGGAGTGGAGAGGGGCATGGAGAAGAGGACACTGCAGGTTTGTACCCAAGACCATGCTGGCTCTGCTTCATCTCTCATGATTCCCCCAAAGCACGTTCCGTGACCTGAGCAACTCAGGAGGCTGAGGCAGGAGGATGGCAAGTTCAATGCCAGCCTGGGCTACTTAGTGAGGCCCTTACTTAAAATGAAGATTAAGAGCTGGGGTTGTAGCTCAGTGGTAGAGGTGGAGATGCATCTCAGTGGTAAAACACCCCTGGGTTCAATTCCTAGTACAAAAGAAAAAAGAAAAAAAGGAGGGAACGCAAATCCCTCATGGTCTTTCTGGCTTGCTCGCTTGTCACAGAGCTGTTCCCCAGGACTTCCCACTCCGTGCTTCCCCCAGACTCACTTTTGGCTCTAACAGATGTTATGATGACCTCGCTTCAGCATTCATTAACTCCATACCTCCCACTTTAAGATAGAGGGATGAGTAAGACCTACAGAGAGTAATACGCTCTGGACTGGCGAGACCAACAGTGTCACTCCTCTGGGACACTCTGGCTCTGTGCATTCGGAAGGCTGTTAGAGGATGAGCGAAGATTTGTTTTTGCTCATGTTGGAACCTCTGCTGGGAACAGGGCTCCATGGACGTCTCAGTCGATGACAGCTGGGAGCTTGCCGGTGAGCATCTCCTCCGCTCTCCTCGGGGTCCCCTACTGGCAGCAGGACCAGAGGGAGATGGGGTGGCTGAAGCGCAAATCATGTTCTTTCTAAAACTACACACATAAGCCGGACCCGCACAGCAGTCAAGACACAAAGAAATGTGGTGGGGCACCAGAGCTACCTCCAACACCCCCATCCAAAAGCACGGAAAGGCATGAGAGCGCTCGCTCGGCCATGGGCCGTCTTCACCAAGTCAGGTCCACCGAGGCAGCTGGTGAGCTCAGCTCATCATTCAGGGTACCACTACCCTGTGTAAGTCACCTCCATTCCTTGCCCTACGAAGACCCCCGACAAGGTCTTCTTTCACAAAAGGATTTGAGGCCGAGAGCCCACTCGCTCACTGACAGCCCAAGACCCTTTAATTTGCCATCTTGGGATTTCCTGTAAGCTAAAAATAAGGACTTAGGACTATTAGAATGTCCACCCTGGTCCAATCCTGGACACTCCAGTCAGGTTACCCAGGGTCAGAGTGCAGAAGGCCAACACCATCCTCTTGTATATAAACCTCAAAAGCAAAGAGCTTCATTTGCTTCATAAACAACCCTGGCAACAGGCTGGGCGCCATCTCATTGCTGGGCAGGTCCACGCCGCACAGACTCGCTGCTGAGGAGTTCCCCGTGGACTGACCCCATCACCGGATCACCCACTAGCACTTGTTGCCTGGCTATATTATCTGAGGGGCGACGAGTTTCCTAAGTATCATTAAAAGTTCTCTGATGACTGAAACACATTTTCCAATGTGTCCAGGCAAGTCACCACATCCTAGTGTTACAGGATTTGAAGCAAGGGTGGCACAGCGAGTGGACAGTCTTCTTGTCATTCTCTAGCTGCTGATTTGACACTGAAAACACCTCTGCCTGGAGGATTTTCAACTGTACGTCACACTGGCTGCCCTGCTTAACCTGGCTGCCAGGAGTTCCTTCAGGTTTGAGGTCACACATGGAAACGACGCAGGCTGGGTGGCTGTGAGAAGCCAGGAGGAGACCTTGTCCAGCAGCGTTGCTTGGTAGATGTGTCTCCTTTCTTCTGCAGAACCCATTTTGCTCAGGGCAGCGGTATGTTTAACTAAAAGCAAAGATGAAATCCAGCTTACTTGGTTCGACTTAAAAACTGTATGCTTTAGGGTGGCACAAAAGCAACGTGTATATTCAGTAGAAACTGCCCTTCAAATTTTGAATTTTGATCCCTTCCTAGCTACCTGCAGTAAAATCCCCTCTCGTGATGCCGAGCAGTGGCGAAGAACCGCAGCACCCAGTCAGCCGCGTGAGCACAGGGGTCAACGGGTACACTGCTGCCATGCGCGAAGTCTGGTGGGTTAGTGCACTGAATGCCTTCTTGACTTACGATGGGTTTGTTAAGATCACCACCACCCAAAGCTGGGGAGCGTCTAATTGATTTTTTTGGCACCACTGCATGTGGGAGGTGAACATTTGATGTCTTTCTAGCAATGATGATGCAGTCGGCAGTCCCTGAAGAAAGCATCTCTTCCTGAACAAAAAGGCAAGGCCTCCTTCTTAGGGCTCAAAGACAGAGCCCTGCACTCCTCTCAGACTTGGGGTGTGAAATCTGCAAGTCTCAACAGTCACCTTATGACTGAGCCCACGAAAGCGAAGACTGCCCACAAAGGGAAGGTGGCAGCTGGGAACCGTGGAGGCTTGTGGGTTCCTGGTGGAGGCAGTAAGCTGTGGGCTGGCCCCAGACCTCTCACAGGAGACAAACCAGCTACTACTCTGTGGCTTTCGGCCACAGCAGTCCCAACTGGTACCAGATGATGGGTGAAAGTAGTTACAATAGACACAAAAGCCAACTGTTTCACTGTCCAGAGGACATTTATTCCCTGCCCCCGGTCTCTCCACATCCCCATATCTATGATTGCCCTAGATTATGTGCTGATATGCCTTCGCTGGGTCTAATCCGTGAGTTTGACAACCTTTCCCCCAAGCCTGGGCTCTGCTCCAGCCTCCACAAACGAGAGGAGAACATTGACCGTGAGTCTCTGGGTTTAAAAATACGGAACACTTCATGGATGTGTGTGTCGCCCTTGCGTAGGGCCATGCTAATCTTCTCTGTATGTGTTCTGCCGAAGACAGTAATACAAAAGCCCATTTTAAGGTTGCCTAAAACATACTTGTCAAAGTATAACGGGCAAGATGCGCAAACTCACCTACATCCCTGCCAAGGGTAAGGTAACTGCTGTCTACCGCTTCTGACTTCCTGAAGAGGACCTGACGTCTAAATGCACTCGGCTCTCCTCACTGAGGACAAAGCATGCAAGTCAGAGAACAGATCTGCGAGCTGTTTGCAGTGGAGTCTGATTTCCCAGTTGAATCAGCTTTTGAGTTTCCTTTAAGATTAAATGGATAATTTACTAAGAGTGTCCCGAATGGAAGGCCTACCAATATTTATAGTCCCAAACCCCCTCTCCCGCCACTAGGCTGTTTCAGTCACTATTTTTATTAGTATAATATATGAAAAATAACCTATGTCCCAGCCTTATAAGTTTTGGTATGTCTTACCTCAGAACCAAAGGCCAAGGCAGTTATGATTTAGCAGCTACGTTTTTCTTAAATTAGGTTTCCCTCTCCCATTAAATGCTGATCAGAATGAAATGGCTCCTTATGCAAACAGTGACTACTCCCGTGATCAATACTACCCTGCAAATCTCCCACAGAAGATGCTGTGGGAATGCAGAGTCATCCATGGGAACAAGCCCACATGCACACAGGAGAAACCTCGAGAATGCTGCAGACACGAACATCCACAAATCATAAATCTCTGAAGTCATACGCTCTTATCCATGGCCACACTTACTGGCTAAGTATGGGTCACCGTTCCAACTTACAAGGTAGTATACATACAAAAATGCATGGGCAAGACATGAAGTGCCAACAGAGTGTGCAGCTCACTTGTGGCTTGCAGGAACAGGGCCCAGCACTCTCGCACACACCCAGGGATCAGTCTTCCTGAACCGTCATCACAAGGGAGTACACAGAGGAACAGGAAGCTGCGCTTGCAGGGAAATGTTTTCCAGGCTACTACAGTGCCTTTGTAGTGCCTGGCTAACCCAGAGTAGCGTTGTAAGGTAGTCAGGCCGCTGGCAAGGTGACCCTTCAGTCTGTGCACACCACTGCTCTCAGACGTGTTCCCTCACGTGGCATGCCAGTGGAAATCGCTACTATGGCACGGTCAGAGCTAGCCTGGATGGCTCTCTACTGCTTCAAATTGCTATCAGCAGGTTTCTCAGAATCATCTGAGGCAGCAGATAATCCTCTGGAGGTTGGAGGGACTGCTAACACTTCTGCTTGCCACGAGTTTTTGGGGCACACGCGTGAACAGCACGTGGATCATGTCTGCTAAGCGGTGCAGCAGGCCGAGCAAGCCCACAGCAAGGAGTGCGCATGCGCTTCCTATCTCAGTGGTACACGGCTCCCGACTCGCTTCTCTCCCTGGTCCCTGTTTCCACTCATTAGCAGTTGCGAGCAGCTACCTCAGGACTGGGAAGGGAAGAAGTGATTTACAGCTGTTGTCTGTAGGCAAAAGCAGGAGCAGCCAGGCATGCGCCAGGCACTGTTTGCTCCAGAAGGGTGACCACTGCTGCTGTGTTCAAGGGGCCGGTGGGTCCCTTCCAGTTCCCCGTGCCCTGGTTGGACTAGCCTACCCTCCTTTGCTGCTTCTTTCCTTCCGCCACTCCTGCAATCTGCCTTCTTCCTGGGAGAGGACAGAAGGGCCTTCATTGTCCACCACTCCTGAGTGTCCCCACTGTGGTTCTGCTTAACAGGGTTACACTATCATCTTAATCTCGTGGGTCTCACTGAGAGGAAGCACTCTGGGAATCGTGACTCACTAACTGAGCTGACCATGCCCACCCTTCTCTCCCAATACTGTCAATTTGAAAAGTGGGAGAATTACATGCATCTTTCTAGGGAAAAATAATCCTCTATAAATCAATAATCACATTTTTACATGATTGGCATGCACACACATATAAAACATAGCTTTAGCCTTTCAGTACTACATACAGCTCATGTTTGGGGACAATGTTCAGATCTTTATTTTTCAAGGGAATGTTTCTCCCCACCCAAGAATGACAGGTTCTATGGACCAGTAATTGTAGGACATGAAATCCATGTTGGATATCTACAAAAACGAGCCAGGGGAAGCTGAGGTAGGTAGGACTTTCTTAAAGGTAAGGACACAAGTTCTTCCACACTACATTTGACTTACAGAGAGAGAGAAACACCTTCTGATCAATTCTCCAACATCCTCAAATTCTGACACCATTCAGGCCAGATTTGCTGCTAAGCCTACTTTACCTTGTGGTACCTGCTCAGCATCTCCTGACTGGGGTCCAGCCCACGGTGTCAGCTTTGGTCTGTATAATGCTGGAGCCATCACCAAGTTTAACCAGTGCCTGGATTTTCCATAACTTACTGATATCTGGCCAAGTCAATTCTTGGCATATGCATAAAGCCCTTGATGTCCATAAGGAGAATGACAACTTAACAAATCAGTAGCTTTTGGGTACTTATGGAAAGGTTGAGAACAGGCCAGCTGCTTCCTCTGTTGGAGGTGATGCATGGTTAATTTCTATATTTTAGCATACTGTACGCAGATGCAGCTGGGTTGTTAATTTTGCTTTGCTACTAAGAGTTACAAGGTATCAGCTATCGGCTGATTTATTTGAAATCCTCCCTGGAACACATCAGAATTTTAATTGTTTCCTGAATTTCTGCAACAGAAGAAGAATTGATGTCACTGGAAAATGCCTTGGGTCCCTGCTGACTGCAACTAACTCCCAGTGACTGATTTCCAATTGATACAGATGAGGCCTGAGAGGCAGCTCACGTAGATACACCCATGTGAGTCCAGCAGCCCAGTAACTGCTAGCAGAGATGAGACGGGGGAGACCAAACATTTTCCAACAACTCATCAAGCCCACTGCTCCCCTCAACAGATGTAACTGGCGGGGCCCAGCATAGATGCCGGCAGAAACAGATGGTGCCGCGGGGCAGCTCTGTTCCCTGCTCCCTGAGTTGGGCTCTGCAGGGTTGGGAGGGGGGAGACTGTGTGTGCAGGCGGGTGGGACAGGGCTGTGTTTTCCAGCAGCAGGTAAAATCCATTTGTCACACCAGCTCCAACCGGGTTTTCAGCACAGAAGTTAATATCTGAAACCAATGAGGCATTCTGTCCCACCACTGCAGGGAAGCAGAGCCTCTCGCCAGCCATGCCCTCCGAGAGGGGGAGGGATAGAAGGATGGGGGCGCAGGGTCAGGAGGGCAGATTAGAAGAGAGGCTCAACGGCCTTTGCTTTTTTAAACCCGTCGTTTAAAACGAGAAGGCGGGCAGAAAAGGGAGGGCTTGAAAAGAGGGTTTCCTCTTAAATGTCTGGGGAAGAACTGTCCCGGGCCACCCCCCAAAAATCTTCATCTTACTCTCCTTCTCCCTCAAAAATGAGCTTCTGCAGAAAAACAAGTGTGCTTTCTTTCTCTGTTCTTAGCAGAGTCTCAGCAACCTCATAAAAGCAGCTTCTACATATTCACTCAGTCTGAAATATGAATACGCACAACAGCAATAAATTTCCATTGCCTCCAACTTGAACACTGCCAAGGTATGTGGCACAGAGAGGATTTTTATGAGCAGGCCTTCCGCTGCCAGGATCCCACCTTCATAAAGAAGAGATTTTAGTCCATTCTGTCTATTTATTTTGTGTAGAGAAATCAAGGGCAATAAAGCATGGAGAAATTCACTCTACCTTATTCCATTTCACACTTTTGTCAACCACGCTTTATCGAGTATCTGAATGAATTTTTAATATCATGCCACAAAATGCTTTGGTCTTCTATCATATGCTGGGACTCTATCAATCTCATAACACCTGGGAGTTCTGAGAGATACTCAGCACCGAAGAAAACAGCTTTAAAGTTTAGTCATTCTGATGGAATGTAAAAGCTTATATCAGTGACAGGTTGACAGAAAAAGCTGTTTTCCTTTCCATTTCACAGACTTCCACGTATGAACGCCATGAAACATGTCAGGACTTTCTCGGAGTCTATGAAGACGGAGATGGCATCTGCTCCCAGTGGGAAGCCCTTCTAACCAGGAATACTATAAAATTTCATGATTCTGAATTCTGACTGACATTCAAAAGGGCAGGGAGGAGGTGTTTACTATATTTTATAGAACAACATCAATTGCTTGTCTTAGCACATAAATATAGTTTTACGGTACACAATGCCACCTCAAACATCTTTCCTCTCTCCCTCTCACATACACACAATTGCAATCCCTCTGTGTTAAGCAGAGAGGTTTCCAAACTCCAGCTACAGGTGAGAGGGGCTCATGCTTGCCTTTCCCCTGAACGACACCCTCTCCTTGTTCAGGAAGCTGCTGCACAGCGGGCTCTTACTGAGCCCAAGTGCAATCTGTACCTTTTCTATTGAGCACCAACTACCACCTCAGTTTCTAGCCCTGTTGCGGAGCCCTGATTCCTACTGGATGCAGCAGAAGCAGCAGTTAAAAGAGCAGGCCTGAGAAACTCCTTGCACAGTTGGGGCTGTGGTGGTCCCCCCGCCACCCTGCTGCAACTTCTTTCCTTTCCTTTTCTTTTTTTTTTTAAGAGAGAGAGCAACAATGAGAAAGAGAGAGAAGCAATTTTGCTTATTTTTTCATCTGGCCTTTGTCTCTATGCGTATATACATGGTGCTGGGGTTCGAACTGCATCTTTGCGCAAGGCAGGCAAGCGCTGTAACTGCTGAGCCACTGCTCCAGCCCCCACTGCAACTTCCTAGGTAGGAAAGATGACAAACCATGTTGCCTTGGCAATGTACCACAGGGACAGGTGGCACATGCTGCTGCTGAGGAAGGAAGGATAGGCCTCACTTCCTCTGCTCGTGGTCAGAGCCCTGTGGGGGGCACCTTTGAGTAAGAAATTTATGGATAGTAATCCCAAGTGTTCAAATAATCCCTGACCCACACATTTTTTTAAAAAACCTTAAAAAGCTGGAAGGAGATCCTGATTTGAAAAGGAAACACCCAGCCCTGCGTTCACCAACTGTGGCTGGGAATCCATGCTCAGGCAAGGAGCTGGAGACCACGGAAGCAGCTTCAGAACAAAGAGAATACACCTGAGCACCTCCTGAGAAGCTGCTGATGATGGAGCAGGGACATGGTGGGGTGAAGCCCACTAAGGAGCAGGAGCAGCGCAGACCTGGAAGGCGAGGCCACGGCCGCCCTGGGTGGTGCTGTGAAGGAGGAGGACATAGAGAGGGGAGTCTCCAGGGGTGGGTCCATCACGTGTTCTCAGCTGGACTGACAGAACCCACAGGGGCAAAAAGAAGCTCTTGGGAATGAAAAAAAATCCTATCAAAATGGTGTGGCCTTCAAAGTTCAGCGTGAGTCACAGAGCCATTCCTCAGCACTCACTTTCATGGCAGGGTGGTGTGATTTTTAAAAACAGATCTTTGAGGGGGCACGAGACACAAACAGCTGACCAACGCTGTTCTAAGAACATTAAAAATCCAGTCCGAGGAGAGCGGTGTGCGCAATGCCCTTCGGCAGCAGAAAGGCCGGCTTTGGGCGCTGGCACGCGGCCGCACTGAGCTGCGCTGGGGTAAGGCCAGCTGCGCCTGCCATGCAGACTGTGGGGCGAGTCTCAAGCTCATCTATTCCCACGGTTCACTGAGAAAAGCAAGGCTCGGAAAGCACGAGGGGCCCGAGGGGCACAGGGCTGCAGGGTGCACAGCCGGGTCCTGCCTTCCATTTTAAAGACGACGCCAGCGGATTCCACCTGCCTCTGCAAGGTCCTTAGTCCACTCAAAGGTGGGGTCAGGGACAGAGGATGGGTCTCACACCTGAGTTCCAGATGGTGCCATGGATCAAGCACACGGGCAGAGACGTGGAAAATGCAGACAAGGGGAGAGAAGAGATGCAGGCAATGTTCAGATTCTTTTTTTCTTAAAAAGAATTACATGTTATTCATGTCACTATGCTTTCTGGACTCATTCCTGCTTCTTGTTTTTGAACCCGGGTGTGAATGTTTTCAAGCCTTTCCCCAAATCAGTTCCTTAAGAATCAGGCCAGAAATGTGACATCTTTGATCTCCTTCCAGAATCCCTTTGAACCATAAGCACTGCATATCTACACATGTTCAAGAGGACCCAAACTGTCCTGCACATGAACAGAGCTGTAACGAATTTCGAATCGAAACCTTCTGCCAAGCCTTCCTTATTTATTCTTTTGTGGATGAGCTGGGCTTCTTCAGAAAAAGGCCCCGCAGGAAGCAGTGAGGTGCTGCCATTCCTCACCCCTTCTTTACTAATTTCTATGGCTGACAGTGGGAAAAGAATGGATCGTTGCCTCAAAGTGGAACAGTTAGGGAGTCTGTGGATACTTTTTACACTGGGGGATGGTCACTTGGAGAAAGATCCCTGACCATAGCAGGCAGGAAGACACTGGGAATCTGAGGAGAGAAAGACACTGCTCCTTTCCACTGTGTTTCAAAATGGATGCGGGGACTGGCACTTTCAGCAGCCCCGTATGCTGAGTGCTGCAGTGGGACCCACATGCAGGGCAGGTGGTAGGCCAGCGACATGCCTCCAGGTGTCATGTGGCTGGTCGGCTGCATCTCGGCCTGGGGTAGGGCTGATGAGAAATGGCAGTGTGTGCTTCCCAGTGCTGTGTAAACACAAACCGCTTGCATTTGCGATCACAAGCCCTGCCAAGGCAACGTTCTGGCAATTCTGCTGCTTCTGACCAGGTGGCTCCATAAAGGTTTGCTTATAAATAAAGGGCCATAGGACACCTTTCCTATAAAATCCTGTGCCCAGGCCCAACCAGAAAGTCCTTCTTGTCCTATAAATGCCTGGCAGGATGGAGCTTAGAAACAGCACCATTTCAGCTGCGCCTAAGCTCCACCGCGGACAGCACTTCTTTTATTGGAAAAATGTTTAAGGTCTGAACTACGGATGCCAACGGGGAGAAATCATCACCTCTTCAGAGGCATCCAGGGAAGTGGGAGAGGTTTCTGATGACAAGATCAAACTCAGTAATTTCTATAAATGGCACCAATTTGGGGGACTGTCTACGCACCAGGTGCTGTCGTGGTGCTTCCACATTTAATGTACAAAACTATCAGGAGATAAACGTGGCCACTCTCCATCTGCAACAGGAGACTGAAGCTCAGTAAAGTCCACGGAATCGCCCAGGTACACAGCCAAGGCGTGGTGGGCCCACCTGGGTGACTCTAAAACGCTGCTCTTCCTACACACAGGTCCTGCACTCCACACTCCACACAGCAGAACGCAAAACTTAACGTCCCTCCGAGGGACCCAGGAGCTCCAGAACCTTAGAACAGTTTCCTCCTTAGTGGATGCCTCGGTTCCCTTACTGGGCAAATGAGGTAACTTCTGAGGCTATTCTGAAAAAAGAACAAAACAAAACAAAACAAAACCAGGAAATTTCCCGCATGTAAGCCTTTTCACAGAGAACCGGGAATCAGTCAGCTTCCCAGAGCACCTTCTATCCTAAGCAGCTGTGCTCTCTGCGGAGTCCTGCCCATGTCAGGAGTGACCAACCTTTATGATGTCCCCATAGAGAATGACAGCTTCCTGGTATCATAAATGGCAGCCCAGGGTAGTCCTTCACTCCCTAACACACATGTGCTGCTTCTCTGCTATTGTTCACTCGATCTGTTCTCTTTCCGTCAAGTTATGCTGACTGTAGGGCACCCTGGAGGGGCCTCCAAAACACAACATCCCATTTTCACAGTGTGACACCACAAAACACAGGCAGAATGTCTGGAACTTTGAGGGGAGCAAGGACCCCAAAGCACTGTAATGATTTTTAATACCTCATATTTGGCTGTGCTGGGCCAAAAATGTATATAGAGAGGTTCTGAGTTGATGGAAACCCGGGGAGGCACTGTAACAAGTGGCAGCGTGTCACTCTGCGCAGGACCAAGCCCTCTGCACAGAGGCGCCATGTGCCCCCGAGGCAGGGCCCTGCTGTGTAGGACAGCCGGGAGTGCCAGAGCTCTGCTGCCAGCTTGCAGAGGTTGCCAGGCTGCCCGTGACTTGGCCTTGGGGACAGCAGCCTTCTCCTGCTCTGCCAGCAGCGTGTCTTTGCCTCGTCACCCACATGACCATTCAACGGAAGCTTTCTCGTGGCTCCCCTGCGTCCTCACTCTCAGCTCCCAGCACGGCTTCCGCGGTGGCTTCCAGTCTGTCCACCAATGAGCTCTTGTGCGCAGCTCTGGACCCACACTTCTGCAGCCTACAGCTCCCCTCCCCCCTTCCTCTTGACCCTCCCACCTACCTTGGGGCCAATATTGTCACAGACAGATCCCCCAGAAGCACTCTTTCCCCCTCAGACTCCACATCCATGCTCCCCAGGAAGTGCCCAGGGGCTCTGGGGATGGAGGAAGGTGTGGACCTTGAGTGCAGGAGAGGGAGCAGGTGTGTGCAATTTGAATGAGGTCCCCAGGGGGGCCATTACCTCTCCCCTCACACCTTGGAGGACTGCTTCTCTAAACTTGACATTATTGTGAAGTCCCATTTCTCCCTCACATTCTCCATCAAATTGGTTATCTGGTCCTTGCTGACTGTCTCTCAAAAATACCTCCCATATCTGACTCTGCCTTTCCATTCCCACAGCCCCCAACCTCATTATCTCCTGCCGCGACTGAGGCTGCGATTGCTGTGCGCAGGTCTCTGCCCCTCCAGGCTCTCTCAGCGCCAATCCATCTTGCACACTGCTGCCAGATTAACCTTCTAAAGCAGTGGTTTCTAAACTTTGGTGTGCATCAGCATCACCTCGGGAGCTTGTTAAAAACACAGAAGCCTTGACCCCAACCTATAGATTAGGATTGAGTAGGTGTGGGCGGGGCCAAGGTGTGCGTGTTTTTAACAAGCTCCCTGGTGATTCTGATGCAGTCAGGGTTAGTGGAGCTCTCGCAGGCCCCATGAGGCTCCCTTCAAAACAGTTTCCACAGCTCTCTGCTACCTACCTGCACACCTGCGGTGTCAGGTGTGAGGGGAGGAAATAGGATCCAATCAGGCTTGAGGGCTTGGCCTGGCCACATGCCTGGCAACTCTGCAGCGACATCCCACTCTGCCTGCCCACCCTGACACCTGCACTCCAAGCACGCTGTCCACTTCCATGCCTCCCAACCAGGTCCAAGCTGCTTCTGTGCCATGGAGGCTCCACTTTGTACACTTCCATCAAGACTTGTGACATGCTGGGCTCAGGATCCTTCCAGTCAGAAGGATCCCGCGACTGGGTGTAAAGCACCTTCCCAAGTCAAGATAAGAATCCTAACAAGGGACCTACTATTCTGTGTCTGTCATGCTTATCGCTTGCTCCTCAAGATGACCTTGGGAGGCACTGCTCATCCCAGACTTCTCAACAGCACAGACACCGAGCTGGAAAACCGGAGCTCATCTGGCGCTAAGTCCAAGGCTCTTGCGATGCTGTGGGCTCCTGAACAATGCCAGCGTCAGGGGCACGGGCGCCCTGCCACTCAGAACTCCGCGTGTAGCCTGCTGCTGGCCGGAAGCCTTTCCCCCACGCAGTCTACTAACAAATAGCCCGGATGTCACACATACCATACACGGCGAAAACTAAGTGAGAACCCAAGAGATCACTTTTTATTGTGATATGCAATTTACTGGAGAGATGAACTGTTCTCACAGAGATGATCGGCCTCACACCTGGTTTCAGGGGAAAACTTCCAGCACTGGAGCTCACCATACTGGCAACAGGGTGATTAGGAAATGTACCGTGGTATAGTACTGCTACTGCTAATTTTATACAGTCATGATTTAAGATGCATCTTTGCATTTGTTTACATTTATTTCAACTGTGAAATGCTCCATCCATGGTCTGTGTTTATTTGCACAAAATGTGATTTTATTGTTTTATGATATACATATATATAGATAGATAGTAAATGATAAAATATCCCATTATCTACATATATTTTATGCATTCATGACATACCTTTTTTTTTTTTTAATGCATGAAGGCCTTGAAGATCATCCGATCATCTGCAAGTTTTTTCAAACTGCCCAAAATCCCCAAAGCCTGCATGCAAGTGGACCAGCCACCTGTGTGGCCCAAGGGCCAGCATTCTTATTGTTACAGCTGAAGGAGATGCGAGGAGCCACTGTCTGTCCTGGATATTTTTCAAACTGAAGCCAAATCATGTAGACTGACTTGTTCCTTCCATAGCATTAAATCCTAACTGCACAGAATTAACTGGAGCACACGCCACACTATGCGGACCGATTAGCGTTCCTCTCCTAACCACGGAGGCTGACAGCGTAGAACACTGCTTATAGGAATGAAGCAGAGCGCTACAGAAGCTCTCACCCTCCCTTCCTAAACCCTGGACTACCCCGTCCTTTCTGTTTTGAGCCACTGGTCCAACGAATGACACAACGCACCAACTCCGTGCCGAGTCTGCTGCTGCCCAGTGTCCACTTGCTCCTGCTCTCAACTAAGCTGAGGTCTTACACTCAGCTGTAACCGGTCCCTAATTTTTTGATGTTAGCTGTACTGAGTATTGTAATTACACAGTTTAATGAGCTATTTACCTCCATGGATGAATTATGAATATGGAGAAAACTGTTGCTCCTATCAAATAAAAAAATGAATGTTTTCAAATTTTTTATTAAACACGAATAATCTAAAGAAAAACTGTTATCCACATGGTGAAGAGAAGGCAAACGTAAAATATCAGAAAAACAAAACCTTAAATATAGAAGGATTCCACATCTGACAAGCATCTAAGATCTCCTCCACCCATACTGAAAGAGACAATGTAGAGGGTGCATTAGGGATGAGAATCACTAAACAAAATGATGCGGAGCTCTAATAAACAAACAAAATAAATGCAGGGCCCTGGCGATGCAGAGGACACGCAGAAGGGCACGGCGTGGAATATCAATCAATAAACTCAAAACGGATCCGAAGCCCAAAGGGAAATCCCGAAACCATTCAACACCCATAAGAGTCCTTTCCAGAACTTAACTTCTGCTGCCAATCAGACTTGCTCTCCTTACCCAGAGGAAAGCAGGAGAGAATCTTTCAAGCTTGAGTTAGGCAAAGGTATGATACCAAAACTATAATATATAAAGGAGCAGATTGAAAAATGGGCTCCATTAAATTTAACGTATTTTTTCCTTGACATACATTAAGTAAATAAAAAGAAGCCACAGACTAAAAGAAAATCTTTACAAAGTGTATCAAGAGTTCTTTATGTACATAAAATTTAAATTCATTTTACATATCTTAAACAGCACATCACACACACACACATACAAATCTCAAACTTAATAGTAAGAAAACAAATACCTCAATTTTAAAATGGAAAAATATTTACACAGAAAAATTACCACCAAAATATACATGGCAAAAAAAAAAAACCACACACACACACACACACACACACACACGAAAAGATGGTCAACATTACTAGTCATTAAGAGCACAGTTAGCTATCAGTACATGCCTAATGGAATGGTGGCACGGAAAGACGGTGCTGCGGAGGACCTGCTGCTGCTTGTGTGGCGTAAGCTGCAAGCACTAAACACGGCCTCCACACGATCCAGCCTTCGACCCTGGGCATTCACCTAAGATGGACACGCAGACACATCCGTGCAGAGACATGTCCACAGTTGCTTTATTTGGAACACCTCGGAACCGTCTACCACCCACAGGCTGTAGAGAAAGTGAGTGCAGGCAGATGGTAGAGAGTGAGCGTGGGGTATCCAGACCACGTAGTATCCAGAGTACTGCCTGGCAAGAGCAGAATCTTTAACGCACACAAGACAGATGAATCTCAAAATCACCCTGTAGGGTGGAGGAAGACACTATAAGGCTACAGTTGTATACTCTACACACATCTTCCAGGGGCTGGAGGTATCAATTCCCAACACCAGAACTTTAAATAAATAGATACGATTTGAAAGCAAAGTAACTATGGCAACTGAAAGCAGATCAGGGCTATGTGTGCAGGGCAGGGCAGGGCAGGTAAAAGGGACCACAAGGGGTGTGACTGATGCTGGTGACACAGGTAGATACACATCAAGTTTATTCAGTTGTATATTTCAAACGTGCAATTACTGCTTATCAATTACACCCTAATAACGCTGCTTTAAAAATTAAATGTAGGCATTAGAATCAGCATATTTACAGAGACACAGCAAAATCTATGTTCATAGCAGCTCAATTTACAATAGCTAAATTATGGAATGAACCCAGATGCCCCTCACTGGATGAATGGATCCAAACGCTGTGGTACATATATACCATGGAGTTCTACTCAGCAATCAGAAACAATGATGTTGTGGCCTTTGAAGGTAAATGGATGGCTATGGAAGAAATTATGCAAAGCGAAGTTAGCCAAACCCAGAGAGTCAAGGGTTGAATGTTTCCCCTCATTTGTGGAGGCTGGAGCAAAATCCAGGCTTGGATAAAAGGTTGTCAAACTCATATATTAGACCCAGCAAAGGCGTAGCAACACACAATCTAGAGGACCATAGATATGTGTTGGTGGGGGAGGCAGTGGGATGGGAGAGGGAAGGAGGACAGGGAAAGATCTAGGGAGACCATCAACAATATAGCGCACTCTTTACCCCTCTGAGAATCCAAATACTTAATTTGGATTTAATTAAATACTTAATTCATTTAATTCTGGAAAATTCACAATCTAAGCATTTATATCACTTGTAGTAGCAAAATATAGAAGAATCAAGAGACTGGGGTGTGAGCGATGTGGGGGCAATTCTGGTTTAAGAACAAATGCATATACTATTGTTACTTTATATGCATTTATGATTGTATAATAACTCAGCTCCTTAATAAAAAAATTTTTAAAAAATTAAATGTGAGCTGGGCATGGTGGTGCATACCTGTAATCCCAGCCACTAGGGAGCCTGTGGCATTCAGAACACAAGTTTGAGACTAGCTTCAGCAATTTAGTGCATCCCTAAGCAACTCAGTGAGACCCTGTCTAAGACAAAAATAAAAAGGGCTGGGGATGTGGCTCAGGGGTTAAGTTCAATGCCACACACACAGTACATTCAGCTTGCAGTGGATTTTATGATTAGGGGAACAATGTGTGGTTTTAGAACAGTGATTATGAATTTGATGATTAACACAACTCCTTTGTCACCTTGGGTAATATCAGAACTGTGTCCAACTCTGCCTTCCAAGTTCCTTGCCCCACCCTGCCCACCACACTGGTAAGAATCCTCTGTGCCACAGAGAATCACTGCTGTAATGGGGTACATGCATGAGTAGCAGCGTCTCAGCCCTAAAACTTCAGGATACAGAGTCCCTTCCACTCATCTTATGTTTGCGGATACTTAGCTCTTTTAAGGACAAAGGGTGTTTAGGACTGTGGTCAGGAAAATCCAAATGAGTGCTGATAGTGTATGAGACCCAGGCTGTTCAGTTTATTTGTGAAGAGCCTAGGATTTCAAGTCAGAGCACCTGGGGTAGGTCCTAGAGCCACCACAGTGTATGACTTCTGCTTTAGACTCCTCATCTGAAAAGCGGGGGAGTGATGTGAGACCACGAACAGCCCCCGATACACAAGACCCTAAGTTTTGGCAATTAATATTAATACTGTTAGTAATCTGTAGGGAGAAGCAGCCCTAGAGGCTTGGCCGGGTTTTCCATTACTAATTAACAGAGGATGAACGCCAGGACGCGCACGTGTGTCCATGTCTGTGCAAGGTGAACCCTCAAGAGAACAGAAGAGAGTCATCCTTTCAAAACAATGAGCAAAACCTCAGAGAGACTGCTATCGAGCAATAACAGCTAACGAGGCTATCAGTGAAGCAGCTTTAAAAGAGGCAGTGGAGAAGCCAAAATGGAGAGCACAGGTCCCCACCCTGTGCTGAAGAGATGCCAAGGTGAGTGAAGGAAAGGCTTCCAGCTGCTGCTTGCCAGGAGGTGTCACAGGCTCACCCTGCCTGCTTCTGATAAAAGACATCACGAGTGCAAGGAAAGAGAGGGAAGCGAAGAAGAAAAGAGACAAATTGGATGCTCAACCAGCTGGCTTTCAAAGGCGACAGGTATCAAAGGTGGAAAGGGGGATGGTGGGCTCCATGTTACAGAAACCAAATTATTTCAAAAGCAGAACATATCAGTTGCATGCTTTGACACCGATGCCTGGTTGACAGCAAGAGGGCACAGGAGTGACACAGGCTGCCCCCGATAATGAGGAGCCACAGGAGAGGGTGCACACAGGCTCTCTCTTTGGTTTACAAAACCCACTCATGAGCCAAGCTACTTCCTGTGACCCCAGAAAGTTCCAGCAAAATACAGTGTTTCCCCAAGCGCAAGCTGGAGATGGAAGCCTGGGCTTCATGCACGACAAGCAAGTGCTCAGCACGGAGCCCCAGCCCCAGCCCAAATGCTGTGCTTATGCTACAGGACAGACGAGGCCTGGGGAACTCAGAGCTGGCAGTCTGGGGAGTACTGCTGGTTGATCAAACTCCCTCTTCCAAGCCAGCACACATGTGCTGGGAATCTCCGAACAAGTTCCCAAAGAAGACATATGGTGCTTACTTGCTAGGAGAGAGTGCTAACAAGACGAACCGAGCAGGAGCGAGGGGAAAAAGCCGACTGAGATTTCAGTCCCTCAAGGAGGTGGGACTCAACTGGAGGACACAAGTGGGCAGCTGTACAAACGCTCAGAGCCAGGAGCCGCCTGGCCCTGTGGCCAGTTCCCCCAGCAGGCAGACCAGGGGAGCGATGCAACCTCCTGCCAGCAGCACCAGCCGCCTCTGCAAGGCAGGAGGACCAAGCTTCCTCCTAAGGGCCATGGTCTTGGGGCAAGGAAGGCCCTTGGAAAACTTCCTGGCTCCAAACCAGCCAGGAACAGGGGCCCATTCTCATGCTACTAGAAAACAGGAAAACGAGCACCTCACATTGTAGAGTATGTTTAGCAGGGCAAATGGCTAAAGATTTACGGAAGACAGGGCTCAGCGAACAGTGGGACGTTGAGGCAAGAGCAACACCGAAGGAAAAATGAATCTTATCCTAAGGACCCACTACACTTAGCAAGCGAAGCAGGCTGAGCGTGCATCAGTTGGTTTTCAAAATATGTTATTTACAATACGCAGCAGATGTTCTTTGAATTCTAATGTGAAAATACAGGCTTTTTATTTTTTACTGACAGACTAAAAAGTACACTTAATATAATAATCTTGCAAAGTCCAAAGATTACCTCACAGTTTAGAAAATACTATGTTGAGTCATTAGTCCCATTACTCAGTATTTTCAAAACTCACCAGATAAATATGGTACACTGAGACTTCCTGGTAACGACCTTCTATTTTTTGCAAGGAAGAACACAGCAAGGCTTCCCAGAAGCCTCAATTAAATCTGGAAAATGCTTCTAAGATATTCTGAAGCACAACACACGCGCACATGCTGAAATGTTTCGGGAGGTCTTTGCCCATGGATGAGTTTCTGCTGTCATTCACTTGAAAAGCAAAATAAAACAGAGTGTCTCTGAAGGGTGAGGCAGCTGCCAGGCTGTGGGATGCAGAGGTGCGCAAGATGTCGGTCTTGCCCTCAAGGAGCCTCTGTCTGGGGGAGGAAGACACAAACAGGCCATCAGGATGCCACAGCGCACGCTTTACGACAGGGTCAACTCAGGATTCTGCGAGAGTCCCCTTCCACAGCAGCGGGACAATTAAGCGAGTCATGAGCTGGTGGCAAATTTCCCAGAGGAAGCTTCACCAGGGAAGCCAGGAGGCTCTCTGTGCAGTCTACTTGGCTGGCAGAGATGAGGCATTCACTGGCAGCCACGCTGCAGCAGGCAGGGAGGGAGCAGGGGTAAGGAGAGCAAGTCTCAGTGGCAGCAGTGTAAGTTCTGGAAAATAACTCAGGCTCAGGCATCAGACAAGAGCCCCTGCGCCTCCCACCCCAAGCAACCTGCTTTTGTCATTTCCTCCCTCAGAAACAAACAGGGAGCACCCAGGCTGCTGTGAAGGTCCTGTGAGAGCGTGTGACATGCTTGGCGCATGGGCGTGCTCAAAGGTGCCCATTCGCTCCCTCCCTAGCGTTTCTAAAGCTCCCCAAGGCAAATACCTCCCTGAGTCCTTGCCTCACCTGGTAGGTAAGTTGCAGCTGGGGCTGGCCACAGTTCTGTGGAGCCCTCAACAGACAGCCTGTGGCTTTGAGTCCCCGGGTTATCCAGCGAATGCCTCCTGGGTGCGAGGACATCTGCAAGGTCCTGCTGAGATGAGCTCTGCTGAGTCTCCTTTGTCTATACTAGCAGTTTTGAAATGTGTGCTGCATGGGGCCGGGTTCTGGGCCCACAGCCTGACCCATGCTTTCTCACCCCATGATGTGGGACAGAGGCAGGCAAGCAAACATGGCCTATGGCTGTGATGACAGAGGACTCTTTCTGAGTCAGTGGTGCAAAACCCAGCTGCCCATGTGACTACTAGAGGCTTTTAAGGGCTTGATACCGAATCCCAGCCCCAGAGATTCTGACTCGCTGCCTGGCGGGAGGCCTGGGTATGTGGGACTTGCAAGCTCTGCAGGTGACTCCAGTGTGCAAAGGAGGAGATCACTGCTTGTTATGGTTTGGAAGAACGGCGTCCGCCCCAAGCTCAGAATGTGAGACACTGCGAAGGCTGAGGTGAAATGCTTGGGTGTGAGAGCCTTAACCCGGTCAGTGGTGGCAACTGAAGGCAGGGAGGCTGGCTGGAGGAGGTGGGTCACTGGGGACAGAACTTAGGGGTGAGTATTCTGTAGCTGGTGTGGAGTGTCTCTGCTTCCCTCTGCCATACTCTTCCTCTTTTTATGTTCAGCTGGAGGTAGAAGCTGGACAGAGGATTCTGAAACCGTGAGCCCTCAAAATAAACCATTCCTCCTAAAATTGTTCTTGTCGAGATTTTTTAGTCACAGCAGCAAAAAGCTGAGTAAAACAGCCGTGCATAGAGCTCCTTCACAATTACCACAAAGGGATCTGAGTTTTCAGCACAAACACCGTGGTTCTCAGACTTCGGAGTCTATGGGAATCAGCAGAAGGCCCAGGCATCTTGAAACACGACAGACCTGGACCTCAGTCTGCTTCCCAAGTATTCAGGTAATGCTGAAATACAGGGAACTTTGGGGACCAGTGCTGCACAGCCTGCTCTATCAGCGGAACATGATCAAAGAAGGTCACACAAGGGAAAAACCTCCTGAATTCTCCCGTCCTTGCTGGACCCTTCGGCACCACAGGGGAATGCTGGCCTCTCTGCGCCATCGGTCTTGAAATTTGCCCACATTGCCCTTTCCACTCTTCGGCCTTTGGAGCCCTGTGTGCTGAGCACTCTCCTGCACACCCTGGATCTCACTGAAGAGTTCACAAGACAAAGGCTCACCACTCTCTAACAGATGAGAAGCCTGTGGCCCACGCCTGGTCCGCAAGCCCGTGACTGGCAGAAAGCAGACTGACAGCCCAGACCAAGGCTTCAGGACATCTGGACTCCTTTTGCTATGCCTGTGTTCCTCCAAGTGTGGTCCTAGGGCCAGCAGCATCAGCACCACCTGGACGCTGGCTACAAAGGCAATTTTGGGACAAAATGCAATAGTAAATCTCTCTGCTGATGAGTTCTAGGTACACTGGAAGGCAAGGAAAACTGTGGGCTGGCATGGATTCTACAGTGAATTCATGGTATGAGGAGGCACATGTCCTCTCATTCTGGTCCTTTGAGGAGGCTGAGGTGGCAAGGAAACAGTAGCTAGAATATGTATGTCCTGGTCTAGACATTCTTGTCTACGCGTTTCACAAAAATTCTGTTTGCAGGCAGTAAAGACCTGACGAATACTCCCAGCCTCTCAGTATCAACTCATGACTTTTGCACTGAAGTTACTGTGAAACAGAAAATGAAGTCTTTCACTGGTACCAGCCAAACCTACAAAGTGGCTCCTTTATGATGAATTCATGAAAAACTTAATGTTGTGAGAGAAGAGGAGGGTATTTACAGTATCCAAGCTCAGCGAAGTGGAAGAGAAAGCCAAAGTATGAGTTCTTTTTGGCTCCCAAGGCATGGCACACAAAGTGTTTCTATAAGGAAAAAAAGGCAGATCTGGTTGTGAGTTAGTGAAATATCATGATTTCCACTGGGCTGTTCTGAGGCACTTGCCTTTTTAGGCAACACCCCATTTCAAGAATCTGGGAGCTCACTAGAGTCACTACCTTCTTCCGAAGGAAGGAGAGGCCATTCGGAGAGAACACTGGATTTCCTTCCATAGCCGTAATGGCAGACAGGCTCCCGGAGCCGCCACGTAGGCTGCAGGATGTGACGAGGCTTCTGTGAACTTCTCTGAGACATTCGCTTTTCCCCGGTTGGCAGCTCGAGGCCCTAAAGAACGGGGTGAAAACATGTTCTGCTACGGTCTCCCCTGCACACAGGCGCAAAGAACAGCTAAAACAAGGTAGGACCTCCATTCTGTGAAAAATTTAGGACCGGAACACACCATGATTACATTTGTGTAAGGTTAAGTTCTGAACCATAGAACTAACCTTAAAAGGGACCACACAGCTGCAGAATTATAAAGGACCTGACTCAACATATAAGTTTTGAAAGACTTTTTTATTACCATGTCCTGTACCTACTTGGTACCTACTTGGCCAGGTTGCTCTAATTGAGCTCCATTTGAACAACATAGGCAGCCAAGGGCATTTTGGAATGGATTTGATAGTTTAAAAATTTATTTCCAAATTGACTTGAATTTACTTGGACTTATTCCACCCTCTTGGGAAATAAAGAATAAAAAATCAAGGTGTACTCTCCTTTCATTGATAGCTCTTCATTTAAAGGCCCACACATCTCTCTTTGTCCAGGATCTGACACTGTCCAATAACTAATTTCATTGGTTAAGGCACTGAAACCCCCCTAGAACACACCTTCCTCAGTCTGAACTGGTTTATACAACCCACTGACAGGATAAGATATGGGGGCACCTTGGATTATTGACCCACATTATGCAAATGCAGGGCACTGCCATAGGAAGGTGGGGGCAGGTTCACTTCACCTCCTTCATGACCCTCCAGCTAACCCTTGGACCTGGACTGACAGAAAACAGTTCAGAAACCGCTGAGAACTGTCGTGACCCTGACATAAAGCCTGTCATCCACAAGTTGAGCTTGGTTTAGTCTAGTCTCCCATTTCTCATCGAGGTTAAGGAACCCGTTCACTCAGGAAGCACCGATGCAGAATACACCACAGTTCAGTCACGCGATCAGCGAGCGCAGGGTGAGGCAACGAACTGTACGGCGCCCACCTTCGCGCCCGCAGGGGCACGGCACGCAAACAGCTAGTGTAGTACGAGATGGTGCCAGGAGGATCTCCCCAGTCCCGCACACACACAAACTGCAAATCCTATTCCAAGAAGGTTTTACGGAAGCAATGGCATCTGAAGGGTAAGTGGAGGTCAACATGCAGAACTGCGCTGGCAGAAACAGGGGGCATCGCTTTAGATAAAAGCTACAGAATAAACGAGGGCTTAGAACCGAGAAATGGCGGAAGCAAAAGAAAGGACGGTCAGTGTTCGACCTAGGCTACAACACAGAGAACATGAGGAAGAACGGGAAAGAAGGCTGCAGATGCGGGCTGTAGACACTTCATGATTGAGGTTAAGGAGCTAAGAATGCTTTAAGAACTTAAAGACTGCCACCCGTGGAAACATGAGCAGGTGCTTGCTGAAGGAGCGCTGCGGCTGGGCAGAGGGGTCCCGGAGGATGGGGGAGTGAACGCGACTGCCAAAAGGAAGGTAAGAGCCAGTGAAGGCGCGATCGCCGATGGGTGAAGAAGCACAGCTCGGAATGAACAAGCAGCAGCAGGTGCGGTGACTCATTTTTGGCAACCATGAGGTGATAGAGAAAGAAAGATGTTAAATTTCCAACCTTGGGTCACACTAAGGGAAGAACTAGGGAGACGGAAAGTCTGCCAAGGTAGCAGCTCTGTTTTAAGCAGTGCAACGGAGGAGCTGGCAGAACATCCGAATGGTGGAGAACTTTCTGGAAAGTAGCCACACACTCAAGAGCCATATGGTGTAAAACAGAAGAAAACGGGGGAAAGTGGGCACCATATTTGGGAAGGTGGTGAACACTGGGGATAGAGGAGAGGGAGGATGTGGCGCCGCACAGAAGCCAGAGGGAAAGCCTTTCAGGGTGGAGTGGCGGCCAGTGGAATGCCACACTACCTCCCTGTCCTGGGGAAAGGACCAGCAAGGCAGCTGTGCTTCATGAGGGACGGCACCATGAACTACAAAGAGGAATCTCCGTAAGCTGACGCAGGCTGCCTGGCAGAAGCAGGCAGGGGGAGGTGTGCAAAGGGAGCACCCACCCGGGGAGCGCATTCTGGGGCAAAGAGAAGGACAGAATGGCAGCCTGAGCAGCTCAGAGCAGAGGCCAGACCCCGAAGGCAAATCCGGAGTAGTGCGGAAGGTGAGGAGACTCAACAGAGGAGGAAGGAACCGGAGCGGAGGAAACGCAGGGATTCAGCCATTCCGTCCAGGTCCAGAAAGGGACGGTATGTGATTACCAAGGTGAGAAGAGGGAGAGGACCAAGTACCAGGCAGATCCGGGGCGCAGACAGGAATGCTGAGCTCATGCAACCGGGAGCAAGCCAGGGGGACTTGGTAATGACATCTGAGTCTCCGAAGCATTTGAGGGTTGGTGAGATGACACGGGACTCTGAGTTGATGCTTTAGAAGGGTAATGTAAGTAAGAACTAGACATAACTGATGCTTTTCTGACCATGAAACATGACCTCAAGAACTCTTGATGAAGCATGAAGATTTTTTTCTTTAAAGATATTAAAGACATAACTGGGCTCATTTTCAGTAAACTTAGACTATTTCAGGGGTAAACTGTCCAAAATAGGCAAATTCACAGAGACGGAGTAGATTAGTTGTTGCCAGGGGTTGAATGTGATTAGCAGTCTCTGGAAGATCATTAGAAACAATAAAAGAAAAACTATAAAACTGGTTGTCACTGATGAAAATGTTCTAGAATTAAATAGCAGTCATAGTTGCACAATTTATCAAATGGCTATGGATACACCAAAAATCACTGAATATTTTTAAAGGGTGAAATTCACGTGGTACAGGGTCGGGGCTGGAGTGGTACTCCAGCAGCGGAATCTACAGACATGGGAGCGTTCTGAAGGGCATTTCCTTCCACGCTTAGAAGACTCCTGGTTTTACAGGTTGTAAAAAGAATCCATACGGCATGTTTTCTTGGACAGGTGGCCCAGGAAGGACCTATGAGAGGGCCTGGAATTCATCCATTGCAGTGGTCAGCCTGGGGGCAATGTGGGCTTCCTTCTCACATTGGATTCTTCTTACCAGTGCTTCCCAAGCCACAGTCTGCAGAGCTTTCTGGAAGAACAACTCCCAGGCTCCACCAGGGCTTCACAACCCAAAATATTCAAGGAAAGAACGCCCAAGTCTGTGTTTCTATGAAACCCTGCAGGTTGACAAGCCACTGCCACAACCATCCACACTACTGAGTGTGTGCAAGCAGCGGTGACTTGGTGGACTGGCTACAGCCATTGTTAGGGTGCAGTGAGGTCCCCAACTCTCACAATCCTGCTCTGTGCCAGGCCATTGGAAACCCAAGATTTCACATTCCTACAGTCTTCTCCTTGGTCTCGTGAGGATATTTTAAAGTCTGTTTTACAGAAACCATTTTTGTCCTGGCAAGAGCAGGTACAGGTGGCAAACAGACGGGGCTGCGTTGATGCCAGTTCACTTGTTTGGCAGAATGAGAGTTAAATGATATACCATGGCCACTGGGCTGTGATTGAGTGGGCAAGACACACCGGAATAGCAGTGCCACGATTTCTTAGATGCCAGCTCCTCCTCAGGGACCTCTAATGCTGCTTCTCTCTACGAATGGGTTCCTTCCTTTTGTCGCTCCTTCTCGACCCCCCATGAAACCAAGACTTGGCTAAGCACCCTGTGTTCAAGGAGGACGCAGAGAGCAGCTGATGCGCTGTGCAGGACGGCACACTTCCTGCTGGGCCTGCACAGTGGGCATGCGGGAGCGTGGCTGTGGTGCACGTGCGTGACGAGAGAGATGCACCACACCTGGCCTGGAAGAAGACAGCCTTCGGGGCAACTTGTGTGCAACGTCTGTCATCTGCCCAGTCCCACAAGCTCAGGGAGTGCTCTCAGCCTGTGCTATCTCCAAGGTGCTTCCAGCCACGCAGCTTTCTTCCCTGTGGGTCTCAGCCAGGCTGGCTGTACCAAGCCCCTCCATACCCAGTTCAGTGGCTTCCCGTTCTCCTACGGCCTGGATTCCAGAGGTGACGTGAAAAGGGGCTCCTCTCCATGATAAAGGCTGGGGCCTCTGTCCTGAGGCCTGCCTGCCCTCTGCCGAACACCAAAACAAACGCTAGATCCAGTCTGGCTGCTACTGGTGGCTGAGAGGAGAAACTGGCACTTCCTGACAATCCCTGGCCTCCTTCACCCAGCAGGCATAGAGCAAGGGCCTCAACACCCAGGCTGCTCTCCCTGCAGACAGGCTCTTGGCATGCGGCGCCACACAGCTGCGGGAGCGGGGCTGGGAAGGCCTCGTCCTGTGCGGCGTGGCAGGAGTGCTATTTTGTTGCAGGCCCAGCTTCTGTTAAGATGGCAGAAGGAGTGGCCTGTCATCCAGAATTACCTCTCAGATCCCAATTATATGTTTCAAAAGCATCACCTATTAAGACCCACACTTGCTTGCTGGCTGCAGCCCTCGGAACAGGTTACCATGGTCTGACACAGGCATAATGGGCCCGCATGATGTATGCTCCCTGTCACTGCTGAAACAACAGTCAGTGTGTCTGAGCAGGCCCACCTGCCAAGCAATATGTTCTCAATCCCTCAGGCAGAGCAGCCTACTGCTCGGCGAAGAAAACGTCCCCCCACTGAGCAAATGGCAGCGCCATGTAGCACGGCAACCATGAGCGCGTGCGCACAGAGGACCACAGGCAGGAGGGGTGGTGGGGCAGGACGGAGATGTTCCCGTCAAGCTTCACTTCACAGTGACAAGCAAACAATCTCAGGACATCTCTCCCTACCCCCCCCCACCCGTTTTAATCCTAATGAAGTAGCGTGGGCTGCTAATCGCATTCATCATTAATGCAAGGGGCTGGAAGTTACTGGGGTGACTGGTGGAATGGCTTCCCAAGCTGCACACGGGCAATGGCAGGACAATGCGAAAGGGCTAGGTGTTCACAGGCCATGGAGCTCCCACCTGCAGAGGCAACCAAGAGCTCACCGCCACCCTGCTTCCACCTGTCTTCTGGAGCTGTCCCTCCATAGACGCACGCTGCGCCCTCACTTTGGAAAGACAGACCTTTGTCAAGCACGGGCACTGGGGGTTTAGGCGGGGAGCGCTCTGGCTAATTAGCAGTAGCATGAGGTCTGGGCCCTGAAGAGCACTTCGAGGGTGCACTTCGGCTTCTGCTGCCAGCTACGCCTCAGAAAGGAGCCACGAGGATGTGCTGCTCTCCACGTGAGCAGGCTCTGCAGATGAGGTGACAAGGGACAATGAGCGGCTCTCTCGCAGGCTACGATCCTACCCTAGGATTCTAGGCCAGTCCTCGACCTCCAACCACCTGCAGCGCTGCGTCACAAACAGTCCTCGTCGAGTACCATGACAGACTCACGTGGCTGTGCAGGTATACGGGGTGCAGCACAGCACAACCACCTCCTCCCCGCACCCTGCGGGGAGGAGGGAAGGAGAAAAGCAAAAGCAAAAGCCAGTGAACAACACCACGGGCAACAACTGCAAAGCAGTGGTTCAAAAAGAAAATGGAGCAGCTACTGCCGACCGTGCGCTCCACCGACTGACACGCACCCACGAAACGCCAGGCAGACTCGCTCTCATTTGCAGAAAAATGTTTGACTTAATGAATGTTTAACATAAACACAAACAAGAAGATGTGGAGGGCCAGGCGCAGTGGCACACACCTGTAATCCCAGCAGCCTGGAGGCCGAGTCAGGAGGATCGCAAGTTCAAGGCCAGCCTCATCAACTTAGCAAGGCCCTAAAAAACTTAGCGAGACCCTGTCTCAAAATCAAAAATGAAAAAGGCTGTGGATTTTGCTCAGGGGTTCAGTACCCCTGAGTTCAATCCCTGGTGCCAAAACAGAAAAAGACAAGAAGGAGTGGAGGGATGTTCAGGAACAGACATGTCTAGGCCATGTGGCTTTGGAAGGGTTTGACTTTTTGTTATCCTTCCGTGTCTTTTAATTTTTTTCAATAACGATGTATTGGTTTTTGAAATTCCGTCTAGTTATCCGAATACAAAAGCAACAGAACAATTACGAAGCAATGCGGCAAGAGGACGTGCGCCTGTGAGGGGAGAATCAAGGGCTCAGAGCCGAAAAGGTCCCTCCCTGTACAGAGAGAGTGGAACAGAGGTCCTGCAGAGCACAGCGCAGGGGCAGCAGCAAGGCGAGTCCAGGAAGGAGACGGTGGGCAGAGGCAACGCGGCGGACCTCGCAGGACTGGATGCGGGGAGTGGGGGTGGGTGGGAGGTCTGAAGGGCAGCGGGGGCCCTGCTTTGGTGGTCTCCACGGCAGGACAGGGACTTCCCTTCAAACTGGAAGGCAAGGGAAAGTGCGTGTGTGTGTACACGTGTGGGTTTGTGTGTGCGTGAGAAGGGGTTCACACAGGAGGTGCATTTTATGACAAAGAAGAAGGTAGTGACATAGATACAGGCTGTATGGGCACCGTGGACACGAGGAGATGGAGAGAAAACTTAGCCGCTGGAACATGGCCAGGAAGAAGCGGCCCCAAGGAAATTCTGAGCAGATCTAAGAAGAAACAGACTAGCCAGAGTTTAGAGATCTTAGAATTGGATGACCTTAGACTTTATCCAAGAAAGGCCAAGGATGACCTTCGCACATCGGGAAGGCAGGAGGCGAAAAAGCAAAAACAAAAAGCAAAGACAGGAAGATGAGACGACCTTCAGGGCACGGTGACGCGGTATCGGGATGCGCACGGGAAGCTGTGCAGGGGTGGTGTCTGGCCTGGGTGCAGACGCTGTCTAGAAATCAGTCTGGGCTCAGTCTGAGCTGCCGTTAGTGGGCGGTCAGCTGTGGCTCAGGGTCCATCACCTACCCACAGAACAGACGTGGTGCATGCAGAAACTCGGAATGCGAACACTGAAATCAATAAATCCACGACCTGGAGTCCAAGAGAGGTGAAAGCAGACCCTGGAAGATTCTCAGCAGGAACAGGAAGTCCAAATGACAAGAGAAGAGAGAAGGAGCTTTAAGACTCAGTTCTTCCATCTGCTCAAACTTTGTTTCTGGTTCTCCTTGGACCATCATCCACATTTTCTGACTCCCAGTTTTCTCATATTGCCGAGGCTCCACCATGCATGGCCTTGATACTTTGGAGTCTTTGTTGTTGATCTCTGGTTATTTAAATGTTATTATAGAAATTTGCTTATATCAGTGTCCAGGGTTAACTTCAGGAAACTAATGCCAGTTTCCTAAAGACTGGGGAATTTCTCCCTTAACATTGTAACCATCTCATAATTTGCAGCTCAACAGCTGTGCTGATTTGACTTTTCCCTGTCTGTAGCATTTTCAGGGTGAAATGATCTATCTGATGTACACAGTTTGCTGAGTTCTACAGAGGCAGGCACACGTCATCTGCCTTCTTATTAAGACAAGATATTTCTATGCTGATTCAGTTTTGATTTCTCCACTTCACCGGAAGCTGCGTGGAGCCACCTTCCCCCTTCTTCGCTGTCTGGTCAACGTCTCATTGTCACAACAGCTACATACCTAGTCATCATCAGCTGCACGGTTCTAATGCTGTTCTTAATATTGTTTTTTTCCTCCTGTTTCAGTATTTTCTCCATATAATAAACAATAAACTCAACTAAGAGTCTTGAACCAGAACAAACACTATTTACATAGTATCTCTGCCATATTTTTGACTTAAAAGAGAAAGCATGTCACAATTGCCACAGGGAGTATTTATCATATACTCCTCTAATTTAATGAATATTTGGTCATCATAAGAGAAAAATACTTATCTCCTTTTAAGCCAGGATAAATGTGTTTGATAGCATAGCTTTACAAACACAGTTACTTTTCAGGCTGGCTGGAATATTTCTTTGGTTAGGTCATGACTGTGGCTTTTGAATCCTTTGGACCCAAACACAATTTAGCTGACTGGCTCCTCAGGGTAGGTAAAGGGGGCTGTGCTTCCTTTTGCTTTTAATCAGATACAGTTTGATATTTATCCATTTCTGACACCTGGCTTTGAAAAAGCCCACAAGTGCCAGTTTAGGTGGGCCAGGTCCCTGGCCTTGACGGGTTTTCTGAAGCTCAGAATCTGTGGGGTAGCTTTGGCTCCATTTCCCCACCTTACAAGAGGCAGCCTTCCCCGTCAGAAACCCAGAGCCACGGACCAGAGCCCTCCCCTGAGAGCACAGCGTGGACGCGGGCCAGGCTGTGGGAGCAGAAGGGGGCCGGTCTTGCGGCCACTGTCAGACGTCAATGCTGGAGGCTGGTTTCCAGGCAGAGTCTCAAATACTCACTTTCCACCAAAATGAAATAAGAACCAACGCGCAACTACAATTGCCAAAGCCTGTCCTCCTGGCTTACCTAGACCTACAATTCCACCTGCACTGAATTTTAAGTGCTCGGGGTCTCTGTATAAGCAAACATTCCAGTGTGTGCTCTAACTAGTTGATCCTGGAGCCACATTAATCAGAAGAGAGAAAACCATCTGTGCCAAACACCTCAGTCCTTGCTCAAGTCGAATGCTACACTGAAACAGCATAAAATCTCTAGTATTGGGCACTGACGAGTTCCAAGAAGACTGCAGAGAAGTTGGAAAGTCAAATAATCAATAGACACTTATTGAACCCTTTAAGACACTTGGCTTTGTATCAGTCCTGCTTCATGAATGGTCTATGCACGACCCGGAGAATCTGGCCTCAAAAGCTGACCCTGCTAACTTCTCAACTGTGATTTGCACTTGGTCTAAATATTTTCTATTTCTTTTTCTTTTGTTTTTTGTTTGTTTGCTTGTTTTCTTTTGTTTTTAAGAGAGACAGGGACTGGCTGGAATGGTGGCTCTGTGGATATGGCACTTGCCTGGCATGTGCAAGTACATGGGTTCAAACCCCAGCACCCACGTACACAACTAAATGTCACAGCAATGAAAAAACCATGTGAAAAACTCAATAAAAATTGATTCTCTCTGTCTCCCTCTCTCTGTCTTTCTCTCTTTAAAGAGAGAGAGAGAGAGACAGAGACAGACAGGGACTAAGAGAGAGGGTGAGAGAAAGAGACGGAATCAGTTTTATTTAGTTTTTCATGTGGCTTTCATTGCTCGGACACTTAGTTGTGTATGTGGTGCTGGGGTTTGAACCCACGTCCTTGCGCATGCCAGGCAAGTGCCACAACCGCTGAGCCACCACTGAAACCCAATATTTTCTATTTCTATGACAATACAACCCAGCAGTTATTGCTGGTGGTCCAAAGAATGAACCAGGCAAAACCTCTGCGCTCTTTCCCCATGCAGGGGAAAACAGTACTATGTTAGGTAAAGGTGAAAATGAAGTTCTGAAAACACGGGACGTGAACGTTAGCTACACCCACGCTGAGGAGGAAGAAACGCCACTTCCCAGAATGGGAACCGTCCTTACTTCCTTACAGCAACGTGATTTTGCACTGGGGAAGCGCCATCTTCCATGCTGTCCCCCCCAGAACTCCCTACGCAGAAGAGCCTCAGCTCCTCAGCTGTGTTACCTCGAGACCTGGCTTGGTTCTGATGCGGGGGTGAAGACCACAAGGTGCTGAAGAACACAGGTGAGGACTTGATTTAAAAGTCATAAGATTCACAGCGCCCTTAAAAGGCAGGGTCCCAGTCTTCAGGAGAAGCAGAAGTGACATGAACAGAACAGAAGATGAAACAATGCTCTGACAAAGTCACACAGGAAGGCCACACAGGGAGGCTCTGGGGAGGCTGCAGAGAGCTTTGACAAACATCAAGTGGTTTGTGCTCAGGTATTTATAGCTTTCAACACTTGCCCAGCACCAGGTTTAACGTTAACACTCCTTAGCGCATCTGAAGAATCTCACGTTATTTCATCAAATCTGCTTTTGAAATGTGGAAGTGACACTGTACCGCAGGAAGCAAGAATATGATGAGACTTACAAATGCCACCCACTCTTCTGAATGACTTTATGATATTTACAAGCATGCACTCTGAGACAGAAGCCTGTCTCCACGTACAGGCTTGTGACCTTGGGCAACTTTCTTAACCTCCCTAAGCTGTTGCTTCCTTTTCTGTAAAATGCAGATCACACATTTAGGTCTTAGGAAAATTAATTCACATGAAGAACTAAGCTCATCGCTTGGTACACTGATGAATAAAGATCTGCTCTGCCTGAGTTTCTCTATTTTGCATGACAGCTAAGAACTGGCTTCTTTATTATAAAATTTATCTTGGAATAAATAAATGATACTGGAAAAATGGCAAAAATCCTTAAAAACAGCAAAGATCTTTACCACAGAGCTTAAAAGAAAGTTGTCACACTGGCAGGATCAAGACTGTCCCAATGGTTGTTTCTGAGTATATATAAAAAGAAACAGAAGCAGCCAGGTGTGGTGGTGCACATCTGTAATTCCACCAATTTGGGAGGCTGAGGCAGGAGGACCACAAGTTGGACACCAGCCTCAGCAACTTAGCAAGGCCCTGAACAGCTTAGCAACACCTTGTCTCAAAGTAAAAAGGGTTTGGGAGGTGGTTCAATCCCTGGTACTGAAAGAAAAGAAAAGAAAAGAGCAGAAAAGAAATGAAAGAAAAGACTGAACATATACATATAGGCATTATTCACAGCAGTAAAAGTGCGGGAGCAATACAAGTGTGCACCAACAAATAAACAACAGAAGGATGCATGCGCAACAGAACAGCACTCCTCCTGCAGCAGGAAGTAAATTCTGGAGTGCGCGACACAGGGATGTGCCTTCATATCATACCAAGGGAAACATGCCAATCATGAAAAGGTGCGCACCACATGATTTCATTCCACTCACAGAAGAAACGAGGGCAGTCAAATCCACAGAGGGAGAAAGAACAGTGCCTGAAATGCTGCAGAAGGGAGAGTGGTTTAACGGAAACAGAATCCATTCAGGAAGAAGAAGAAGGGCTTTGGGGAGGATGATAGGGGCACAGCAATGTCCGTGTCCCGAACCTCTAAACTGCCCACCTGCACAATAAAGCATCCCCACAGATGACAGGTTTCAGGGAGGCAGGAGGCACTGTAAGAGGCGCTAACCATCTAACTGGAAGCCAGGAGCTCTACCAAGGCCAAGCGCAATCCAAGGCACTGTGCTCAAGGCAACACGTAACAGACAGACAAGCACAGCGCAGCCACAATCCACTGGTGACATCATCCAGCTGGCGGACACTAACCACAGGGTCAGAAGGTGGACAAGGGCTGCGACCTGAGCGTTCACTCAACAACATGCAGACACTCAGTGGCCGAGCACGACTGTCAGATGCTAAAAATCAAGAGGATCCCAAGACACTCAGGGCCTGACAGCCTCATCTCCCGGGTTTTGTGCTCCACCGTGCAACGGCAGAAACGTGAAGCCTTTCCTTATCCTCTCCTAGCAGAGCTGCATGGTGCTAAATGTGCAGGCTAATTAGAGAAGGCTGCAGCCTTCCGTGGAAACAGCATTTCACACCATTGCAGGGACCAGCTCCCTGCACAGCCAGTGACCAGGAGAGAACAAAGCGGGCTCCTGCAGGAGGAAGCTCACGGGGCCGCCTTGGAGTGCCCCCATGTTTCTCCAGGGCAGGAGCTGGTAGGCTATAGCCTGCAGGCCAAAATAAACCCCAAGTCTTGTACAATCTGTAGTCTTTATATTTTTAAAGCGTCGTTAAAAAAAAAAAAAAAAGGAAAAGCACAACAAAGAAGGCTAGCAACAGAGACCTTTGTGGATGCAGAGGCTGAAGACTCGCTCTCTGGTGCTTTACGGGAAGTCTGTCAAAGTGCGCTCAAGGAGACAGGAATAATTAAGCAAGGTGCTTAACACCAGAGTTTAAAGAGAATCGTAAAAGGTTCATATGGAAACATTTAGAAACTGCCGCTCCGCTGCAGCTACCAGGCTGCACAGGCCAGCAGCTGATGTGGTGGGGCCCTTTTGGTTCACCTCTTCCCTTTGGCCCTCAAGGAAAAAAGCAGTGGAGAAATCTGAGAGCCTATTCATTCCAGTGATTTATTCTTTTTAACAAGAAAACACAAACTTGTCTACTCCTCCTTCTCACCTTCCTCTTTCTCAAACCTGGTCATTATTTCAAGACTGAACATGTTCTTAGGAAAATATTATGATTTATGGTGGTATTTGCTGTAATTCTACTGGTTTGGGGGTGTTTAGGACAAAGGTTTAAAATAAGTTGCAAGCTGAGACTTGGCAGAAAGGGAGATGCAGGCACCGATTGCTGTATGCAGTTTGAAAAAGCTGGTTTGGAATTTGCTAATTTATGAGTGCTCAGGAAAGAAAGCAAACCTCAACACCACCGCCTGACCATATGCACGGACCCAGCCTGCTCGGAACCTGCCATTCATTCTGCTTGCTTTTCTTCCCAGAATAATAAATGCTTTCTCCAACCAAATGTGGGATCATTACAAATAAAAATATTGCTATTGACTGGCTGTGAGTGGATTACATATTTATTTTGCTTTATTGGAAGGCCCACGAGGGGGAATAGCGTAACTTACACCTTCTCTCTCATCGCGTACTGCCTAGTTTGGCACAAAACTGGCACCAGAAATAAATTCTTGTTGATGAAGTAATGAAGAGCAAGTACAAGGAACGAAAACTGGCAAATGCGACTGGCTCACTGATGCCAGGCAAACATTTTAATGTGGTTCCAGGTTCAGTGACCTTCAAAGGAACTTCAAAGCCAAGCTTTTCATGTTTCTACTAGCTATAGTCTCTTATCTGCATGATTCTGAGACTGGAAAAAAATCTCCATTGCATTTACCCTCTTTTTTTTTATCACAGATATGTCACCATTGAAAAACTGAATCAGTATGGTATCTCTGGATAGACCCTCCCTCTGAAAGCTTTGGGTGTGACAAGGATGTCACTGTCCACGCTAGGCTATCCGGGAAGAGCTGAACAAAGGTGCGGAGCACGGGGCACTCCTAGGGAGGAGCAGCTCCTCTCGCTCTAGGGCTGTGCTGGTGGAGCCTTTCCAGGGGCTCTCTAGAGGACAGTGTCCACGCAGAGAGGGCAGCACTTGGTTTAAAGAATCCCTGCATGCAGGCACACCGGGGCCGGGGGCAGGCTGCTGTGGGGATAGAGTTCTCCTAGGCTGCAAGAGTATAAGGACTTCGTTTTTTTGGATCCCAACTTGAACGGAGGCCCTGAGGCCTTAAGTCTTTCTCCTCCTTTGTAACATATGAATATATTTTTGAAAAGGAAAACATCATGCCAAGTGAGAGGTCACTCATCTTGACCCCAATAAAATCATTCCCCTATTTGTTTTTAAAAGCTGGTCTTGCCTGAACGCTGATTTTCCTGCCCTTTGACTAAACATCAAGCTAATTGTTACTTACAAGCAATTGACTACACGTCTGTTTAACAGCAAGACACCCCTTTAATTAACTGCCCTCTTTTTTATTGGAGTTGACAGGCAATACATTTATAGCATCTCCACTGATTACATGAAGTCACAGGTAGTTATGTACAAACTGGTAAAGGAAAAAGACCCCGCAATAATCCCAACGATGGGTTTTGTGATGAAGAAAACCCTAAGCAGGGAAAAATACCATGACAATTTCAAAGACCCTCAGATTAAGCCCGGTGCTATGGGCCACACCTGAATCCCAATTGTACGGGAGGCTCAGGCAGGACAACTGCAAGCTGAGGTCATCCTGGGAACTTAGCAAGACTCTGCCTCGAAATAAAAATTAACAAGGGCTAGGGATGTACCTCAAAGGGAGGGCGGCCCTGGTTCAGTCCCCATATAGCAAAAGAAAAACAAAGCACGCCCCCTCCACTGTCATCAGTTTTAATAAGGAAAAAATTACTTATCTCATTAAAAAATCTATTTTATCTCAATTTTCAAGACAAAATTGTTCTTGAAATATTGCTGATCTTTTTGTTTCAAGTAGAAATTCCACTTCTTAGAGTTCCTTAAAGAAACGGAAGAATGGTATGAGAATGCGCACCAAGAAGGATATGGAGACACAGGGAGGCTGTCATACAGTTGCTGGGATGGAAAATCAGTGTGGAGCTCCTTGAAAGACTACGCGTGGCACCACGCGACCCAGCTACACCACTTCTCAGTGTTTGTCCTGAAGAATTAAAGTCATCTGACTACAGTGCCACATGCATACCCATGTCTACAGCAGCACAATTCTCAAGAGCCAAACTGTGGAGCCAGCCTAGGGGACCATCAATGGACGAATGCACAGAGAAAGTGCAGTGTATGTACTCAGCCACAAGGAAGCACGGGATTATGTCATTAGAAATCATTAAGAGAAGTGAAAGAAGCCAAACTCATAAGGTCCAGGGTCCTGTGTTTTCTCTCATATGTGGAAACTAGAGAGGAAACAGCTAAAGAAAGGTGGGGGCGGATCTCATGAAAATCAGAGAGACAGCAGAGGAAACGGACCAGAGGGGAAGAGGTGGGGAGGGAAAGGGGAAGTCCTAGGGAGTGATATTGGCCCTGTCCAATTGATGAATGTATAACAACATATCCCAGCATTATAGTAACTATAATGAGCCAATAACTACGTGGAAAAATAATATATACCTAGATTTAACCAAGCATATATGTTTTATCTATTCCAAAATGGATAAAAGCTAACACTTTAATAGCAAGAGGTATGTCAAATAATTAAATCAAAGTTAATTTGCAGAAGACATATTCTTAAATACTTCATCATCATTGGAAATGACACTAGGAACAGACTGTATGAGAAAATCCTCATGATATAACCAATGATTAGTGAAAAGTATAAATAATTCCCACAATGTTCAATATACGTAAACAGAAAAAGGACTAGGACACAAACAGAACCACGGCAGCACTACTGATGAGGAGGCATAGGTGATTTTTATTGTCTTCCTTGTATGCTACCCATCTTATATACTGTACTCATTCTGCAATAAGAGGGTACACATTAGAAGAGGAAGAGTACTCTCCCACAGGTCTTAATTAGACTGAGTCTAGACTCGGAGCTGTCCAGCACACCACCCTCTGAGCAGTCACGTTCTTAGGATGACGGCCTGCCGACACGAGTTCCATCTTCTCTTGGTTGTTGCAAGAGCAGAAAACGGAAAGATAGTTTTGGGAAAATGCACACTCCTGCATTTATAAGCAAACAAATACTCAGTAGTAGGAGGAATCATTAAAATCAGCACCCCCTAAAAAGAAACACCCTTATTATCGAAGACTCACACTGAAGACATTTTATATCCACACATTTTAAGAAACCAAGAGGGAGTCATAAGCCCAGTTTAATTTAATTGGGTGCTCTCTTGACAGAATTGCTATTAATAAGGCTGCATCGTACAAACCTCTCAGAAACCCCAGATGCTACTGAGGGCACCAGCAGGGACTCCAGCATCCCACACAGCACACACCACACGCAGTCAGCCTGCTCTTGTGTCCTGGCCCCTGCCCACAGATCCCCCCACCTTCCCTTCCTTTTTCCCCTTAGATGCTCAAATCAAAGAAGAAACTTGTCTTGAGCAACATCCATAAATTATTCACATGATATTACAGTGTATGTCAGCAATCTTGCAGTGTTTAAAAAACTTAACTACAAGCCAATTAAAATGTAAACTGAGAAAGACGGATGGAGCTGGGTGCTCTGGTGTGAACTTGAGCAGCTCGGAACTAGGTGCACCAGGACCCCCAGACCTGCTACAGTGACGGCTGCTTCCATCAGCAGTGCCTAGCCTCCCCACGACTTCCTCTTCTCTCGAACGCAGTGCTGCTCCCAGGACAGTCGTCCCTGGCCTTACACACTCACATCAGTCCCCTGGGCCTGGGCACCAGTCTAAGCCCTACGAACAGAGTCAGTTTCTTCCCTCTTGGTTTTTAAGGATGTGTAAATACCCCTCATTTTCATTTCAGGTTGCAGCTGATAAGTGAACTAGTTTTATTCTACAAAAAGAAAAAAGCAGCAGCAGCAGCAGAGGTAACGAGCTTCATGAGAAAAGGCGTGGACGCGACGGCCAGCCACACGGAGAGGACGGTGTCCGGAAGCAGGCCTCCGCTTCCCTTCACTCCGCACCAGTGGCACGCACGCCACGTTCCAGTGAACCCCTGAAACTGAGGGGCAGCTGAACACAAGCAGCACCGCACGGTCTGGGTTTTGCTTTTACTTTGAGGGGCGGAGGCTGAACCACGCCCTGCTCACACCAGGCAAGCACTCTGCCTCCTGTCCCCGAGTTTGTGTTTGGATAAAGGAAGAATTTCATTACTGCTTAGATTCTGAACACTTACATTAAGAGAAAGTCATGGTTCCCTTAAAACGTTCATGATATCTCTCACGACTCCTCACCTAGACCTTCCTCTCCCTTCTCTTTAAACTACAGGAAAGACACCTCAACCTGGAACCACAGCTGTCTCTGGCCAGGCTGGCATCAGAACAGGAGTCAGATTACAAATGTTTCCGCATTGCTTATCTCTTCTTCGTGGAAGCTGGGTTTTCACGTCCCCTAACTGTGTGGCTCCTGTGTAAGCCACAGACACTGGTGCCTTATAAAGCAAGAAGGGTCTGCTTCAGTGTTGGAAACCTGTGCCATCTAACAGGACGGCTGCCCACTTCAGCTGCCACCCTTTCCAGGTCTGCGACCAGACCTACAATTCGCAGGGAAGGCACGAGTGGCCCTCAACCCCTGTGGAGAATAAAACCTGCCCCAGTCTAGGAAAATCACTGACCTCGTGGTAAGGACACAGCACCCTGCTTGATATCATCAGCATACGTCCCTCAGATGACTGCCAAAGTCAGAAGCGGTCCCTGTTCAGCTCAGCACCACTGCAAGCAGGGCTTGTGCCTATGAGGCGACTCCTAGGACCCTGCACATCAGATTAGTACCTTAGAATGGAGGTCCCAATGGACAAGGCCTGGAAGAGCTTCCAACTGAATCCAGAGGAAAGACGATAGCTGGAAACAGGCCTCATGTGCAGCCAATCTCCACGCAAAGGCAGCGAAGGAACTCAAGCTTCTGACTGAACCACTACAGTGGGGGTTTTATCTGGGGAGAAAGCTGATTTTTACAAACCCATAGTGGGTTCCCCTGCTGTTACTGGAGATTTTGACGCAGCAACTATGTCTCACATTCTTTTTTTTTTGTCACATTCGGGTTGCAGAGGTCTCTGAAATGAAGGCAGGTAGTCATCTGAGCAGCACAGAGATCAGTCGTCATTCTACTCCACCGGGGCGACCTGTTTACAGTGGTGGCTTTCCACCTCCCTGGAAGCCTGGGTGGAGATTTAAAAACCAGATGCTCGGGTTGGACTCCCCAAACTGGCCCTGAGTATTGGTGTGCTGAAAGTCTGTTCTATGTGACACCAATTCAGTTCTGCCAAAAGAGAATGTCACCTGGTCGTTCATTAGGGCGCAGACGGCACAGCCTGCAGGCGGACGTCCACTCCTTCGCAGCCTCCAACTTCCGAAACCTCCTCCTCCCACCACCCAGCCTCTTGACGTTGCCATAGGTCTCCTGACAGGGTGCTCAAACATGCCCTCTATTTTGTGCCTTAGCTTTGAAAACAGGGTTTCTGATTGGGAAAAGTTGATTAAAACCACAATAACATACCACTGTACACCCACCAGGATGGCTGTGACCAAATGAAAGCAACAGCCATCAGCAAGAATACGAAGAAATGGGATCCTCACTCGTGCTGGTGGGCATGTCACAGGCGGGCACTTAGAAGACTGGCGACTGCTTACGTTTAGGTCACATGGCTCTGCAATTCCACTACTGGGTCATTGTGAGAAATGAGCGGGTACACAAAAAGCTCCGCCGGGTGTTCACAGCAGCAGCACTCACGGGGCACGGAAAATGGAAAGAAATGTCCATCAGCTGAGGAGTGGACGAAGAACAGGGCATGTGCGACCAGGGTCACAGCACAAGCTGCATGGAGCAGTGACACGCACCCCGACCCGGATGAACCAGAGGCTCCAGAGGAGGTCATGCACTGTATGAGAGAAGGGTTGTGGTGGCCTTCATGCATGTGGGGCTTCCCTTCGCGGGCAGTGGAAATGCTCTGCATTGAGGGCAGCGACGAGTGCGTGGCTCTGGGGAGACACTCAGGACCCGTGCCGTACCTGGTACCTGCACCGCCAACGAATGAAGGGCGCGGAGTGCGGAAAGCAACTCCAGAGGCAGAGAGGAAGCACAGTGGGGCAATGCCAGCCCCTGCCAGCCCCTGCCAGGGACGGCGATCGCAGCTCCCACCAGGAGCAAGGGTGCACTGCTAAGCCCTCTGGTTCCAGACAGAAGCTGGCTCAGCCTTAGATCCCTGGCTGTCCAGCTGTCCCTTCCCGGTGGAGATGGCCAGGCATGCCTCATGCTCCAGGGAAAGGGCCGCAGTGAGGGAAGTGGGAAGCACAAGGGGACCATCCGCAGCCCTTTCACTGCTTTGCCCTTCACAAGTTACCCCAGCTGGCCACTGTGCCTGGACTACATGCCGGTCCCTAGACAGCCGCCTGCAGTAATTCCTCCTGTCCTCCCACACAGGACCTGATGGCCCATAAATCCTTCAGCTGGGTCTCTCCCTTCTCTCTGACCACTCTCTTCCTGTCTCCCACAAAAACCATTTTCACCACCACCATCAGACCTTTCATCACACATGGTTCTCGTCCTTCCCTCCTCCTTCCTCCATGCCTTCCAAGGCCTAAGTTCATTTCTATCCGCTCCAGCCAAAACAGCATTAAGTGCTGTCCCTCTGACTAAACTACACTTTGAAAACAAGATGAATTCCTCCCCTTCGCAAGCGCTAGGCCCGCAGCAGATGTCCTCATGGACTGACCCAGGGCCAGGTGTACCATCAACCTCTCTCACCCAGTGCTCTCCGCAGCGGCTTCTCGTCTCACCCCACGAAAGCCTGCTCTTCGCGCCTTGCCTTTCCTGCAGGCTAAGTGCTGTTACGGTGCAAATAACTCCCTTGGGGGATCACTGATGGGCAGCTTCTAATTTTAAGCTACAGATGAACTAAGAAGCTGAATCACAGCAGCACCGCCATTTCATTCTGCATGAAGCCCTAATGATAAATATTTAACGAGAACAACTTCCTTTTCCTTTGCTTCTATGTTCCCGTTTAATTATTTTAACAAACGGCTGTTTCAAACGTTTACCATTCTTGTCAAATTCCTAACTCTGCTCCTGGTGGATAATATTTTTGCTGCCTGCTTCACTAAGCAAAGGGATGCTACGGGTTCCCTGCCCGTGGCTCTGCTTAGCAGCACCGTCCACCACAGAGGTCTTGTTCTCCTCCAGGACAGGGCACTCTCCAGCTTCTTGAGATGAGCTGTGGACACACGGCATGCTCTGTGAGGAAAGCCCTCAGGGACACAGATGGACAGCGCTGCTCTCTTGCTCCATGCTGGATCTATGGCATGAGTAAGTGATCTGCTTCGCTAACAGACTTGGACCTGAGGGCTACATGTGACTGCAGCATGACCTAACTTGTCCTGCCCCACACCTCCTCTGGCCGCCGCCCTCCCTCCCCCGGTCTGTCCTCGGCCACTCTTCCCTGAGCGTGCCTCCTCACAGGAACAACCAGCAAGAGGAATACCCCCGCACCAGTCCCGGGGACTTCTATTCCGGGTGCTCTCGTGTCACCATTTCCCCAAATCCCCACAAAAGTCCAGTAGGTGGGCTAGCACTAATCTCCCTGTATAAGGAGGAAACTGAGGCAAAGGAGAACTGGAACGAAATCAGACTCTGGTAAGCGGTAGGCTGAGGTCTGACTCTACATCCCTAACCACGCCAACGAAATGGAGGCGTCATCTGGCACTAAGGTGCTGTATCTGCAGCTCCTCGTCTCCAAGCCCCAGCACCCAGCGTGCGCTCACTCTCCCTCTTGTTTACCTCATTCTAACCTGGCCTTCACTCCCATCACTTCATCAACAGTTCTTGCTAACAGTGAGTGGCCTGCTGGCTGGCAGTCCTCAGAAGATCTGCCTTTTTCTATGCCCTGACACTGGACACATCTGCCATCTGAAAACCGTCTCTTCTTTTGCAAAGCCAGTCTTTTCTAAACATAACACCTCTGATGGTTTCCTTTGCTGAATGTGCCTCTTGTAGACATCATCAGCGAACACTTCCAAGCCCACGTGACCCAGCACACATTTCCTTCTTTCCTTCTCCCTTCCTGTCCCTCTTTCTGTTTAGGAATGAGGATCGAGGCCAAGGCCCTGGGCATGCTAAGCGCATGCTCTACTACATCCTACATCCCAGCCTCTCTCCATCAACCATTAAGACAGGCCCGGTTATTCCAACCTGTTTCTTCTGTTGTTTTCCAAAGTTCCGCACCTGCCTGTTCCACGGGCCCATCCAACTCAACGTCTCCAAGGTGGGGCGATTGCCCTTGCTCTCCCCGTCCTTCCCTTTCCCCTGTAATGCATGCCCCCCTCCGGGGCTTCAGGGTCAGACATCTCACAGTCACCCTTACCTCCCCTTTTCATTTCCCAGTTCCCAGCACTCACCCAGATCTTAATTATCAGCTCTGCAATCTCTCTGGAATTTTCTCTCTGAAGTGTCCTTAGCTGCCTCAGCTAAAGCTTCCTCATCTTGCATCTCCTGAGGTTGTCAGAGGAAACGACGTCTGATTGGCCGACACAGCCTCCTCTAGGCAGACCTTAAGGCCTGCAGGCAACGCCACAGCCGTCTTCAGGTTCTGTCGACTCTGCTCATGCTCCTATCACATCATTTGTGATGCACTGTGGCATTTGTTTATGGATCTGTCCCTAAGAAAAGGGGGCTTCGAGCTATGTTCAGTGAGCTCACACGGAAAGGGCTGAGGAGGCAGAGGTAGGAGCGCTTGTGCTACCTTTCTTTTCATGAGCTTTCTTTTCATGGTCTCCAACCTTGTTTTCCAACAGAAAACAAGGTTGGAGACCATGGTACTGGAAGGCGAGTCCCTCCCAGTAGGACATCAAGCCTTGGATCCCTAGACAATAGCATGATGGCTGCTATGTGGTGGGCACCCACAAGACGCCTCCCAGGCCAGCGGTGGCTCCCTGGGCAGTGCTGCGTAACCCTGTCTCCTTCCACTTGAGCTGTTATGCTAAGCAGGAAGTTAGCAACTCCTTTCCAGGTTGCCCTGGGAGCCCAATGGCTGTCAGAAATAAATCTGATCATTAACACTAACATAGCTGTCATCAAAACAGCAATGCTTTAAAATACCTGGAGCATAAAGTTGTTCTTTGGTTTTGTTTTGTTTTGTTTTTTTAGCAGCCTTGGTTCAATACCAAAGTAGGTATTGTCTTAAAATTCCTCCTATCTGAAGCTTAAGCACACTTACTTCCTTGTCAGAACACTTAGCTCTCCACTATGGTCAATTACTAGATAATAGTGTCCACTTTCTCATGTCTTAGTGCTTAAACGGTCTGATCAATAAATAAGTCCACACTACATTACTAAGAGCATACTGATGCCAGACACAAATAGAAGGAGCAGATGAACCTGTAGCCTTTGAAAGGTGCCAGTTGTTCGCCCTGTCGATTGTGGGTCTCTTTTGTGTTCTCTGCACCACAGAAAGATTTTCTCTGAACCTCTGGTCTATACTACACAGGGCACATGCAAAAGTGCATATCATTTTTTCAAATGGCCCTGAGCTTTATTTATTTCTCTGATGAATAAGGGATCAAAATAAGCACAACTCTGTACACTGTGGGCTACAGGGACGTGAGGACACTGGGCACTGCCTGCCACAGAACTGAACCCTTCCCAAGAGCAAAGCATGAGAGGCGGATCAGGTACAGACCCCGGAGGACAACTCAAGCCAGCCCTTCTTTCAGCAAACATCCTTCCTTCATAGATGACTCTTTAGAAAGGAAGAAAATTAGTAGCAGCCACTTTCACATTCCTATTAATTGTTTCAGTAACAAACTTTGCTAAAACCTTTCTACATTCACCTATCTATGAAGTACAGCACCTGCAGCAAAAAGGGTCGCTCCACATCTCCCCTCGGCAGCAGTACTGCTGGAAGGACCCCAGCTCAAACCGAGCGGGCTGAAAGTCTTAGCACTGAGATCTGTCCAAACCAGTCCAACAATGTGTCATTTACTTACAACTTCATCAAAACACTTCGGCCATGCAACTAGCTCTGCTTTTGCTATCACTTGAACGCTATGGCCAAAGAGAATTAACTAGTCTCAATCCAGACCAAGCAACGCATCATTCACTAGGAGGGAGCTATCAGTTTTGAGTTTATCAAAAAAAAAAAAAAATCCCCATTTACTGAATGCCTACTAGGTGCTAGATAGTTCTAAAACTAAATGCATTTTTCTTGTCTGATACAGACTTATTCAGTGAGCCAAACTCAGTTGCTTCCAAATAAAAGTGAGAAAGACAATGGTCAATATCACATTTGATGGCATGTAATTATCACCATCTTGACCAATAACAGACTGAGTGATCATTAAAATATATGGCATTCCTGTGACACGCACAGCACTCTGTTAGCTATGCACACAAAATAACCCAATGCGTAGCATCCACTGCTGAGTAGTTCATCGTGTATTAAAAGACACAGGACCCTGCTCATAAAATGCAACTTAAGAGACATTCGCTGACAGAGCACAGGCTAAAGGAGAAACCAGAGGCCAGAGAAGACAGTCTGGGAGTCACAGAGGCTTTTCAGGACAAACTAAGGTTTGAAATGAGTTGTTTTATTTCTGTTGTTTTGATTTTTTTTAAATCAAAAGAGAAACATGAAAGAATGGACCATTGTTACAGTTTGGATCTTAAATGTCCTCCAAGGACCATGTGTGTTGAAGGTTAGGTCCCCAGCTAGGGAGCTCCTGAAGGATGGCGGGATCTTTGGGAGGCAAGTCCTGGTGGAAGGAGGTTGACTACTGGGATATGTCCTTGAAGAGGACAGTAGCCTCTTCCCCTACCTTCTCAACTCCAAAGTAAGATTCCTTCCCTGCCACTTGCTCCCACAGTGATGTTCCATATTTTCACTAGCCCCGAGCAATGTGGCTAAGTGACTACAGACTGAAGGCTCTGAAATCATGAGCCAAAATAAACCGTTCCATCCTTACAAGTTGATTTTCTCCGGTCTTTTGCTACAGTAACGGAAAGCTAATGCAACTATAAGGCATGTGAGTAGCAATAAACACGAAACACGGAGGTGAGAAAGGGCAAAGCGTAGCGTACTGTGTAAGCACCTGACGAGTGAGAGAACAGCCAGTCATTGCAACTGCTTACTGCATCTGCATGAATATCTTCATTTAGATAAATAATTCTGTTAAAGAAAAATGTTATATTCTGGAGCAGTGAAGCATAAGACTATCAACAACTTCAGGGTTTTCATTCTTTTTGATAGCAATTTCATTACAAGAATATATTCCAAGGGACTCTGAAACTCATTTAATGAACACAGAAAGGAAATACTTGCCAAATCCGAAATGTTCAGCAATTAAAGACTGGTTCTCTACATTACTGTGAAGGGACAAAATGGATCAAAACAGATGTAAAACAATAGCTGATATGATAAAAAATATGAAATTTTCATGAAAATATCGGGGGAAACATTATGTTCCGCTGGATCACCATCTATATTTTAACAACAACAAAAAAATCATACGCACCGAGGACAAGCTCGGACATGTTTCACTCACTTCGGAAAGGGGTAGTGTCTTCAGAGAGTCATGGAGACACTGCCTCCTCCACGCCAGGTGAGGTCCCGCTTCCCCCCACCACCTAACGATGGACACTGCCGCATTCACGGGACCACTTGGGTCCCTCTGCGTTTAGCATATGACACAGTTCCTGGAAAACATTCCTTAAGGATCTGCTGTAGACATGTTTAAATGAGTGCGGCCTGAAACCTCCCCCTTAATAAAATCATTCTCATAACACAGAAAACCTGAGAGAAAGGGGAGGGAGGGAAGACGAAGGACCAACTAGTATCCCTTCACATGTGAAAATAAACGCTCCAACTTCTTCCAGTCAACCTCTCCTGGTTTGGGACACTGAAGAACATACCTGTTTATAGTAAGACTGTAAGGAATGCTTCCCTTTCCCTGGGAAGAAGTGTTTAAAAACCGGATCCTACCTATGGAATTTTGGGAGTTCGATGCGTGTCCAAGTCCTGATACGTACAGGACTTAAAATGCACTGGTGCACTGGCACATGCAGCACCCCAGCTATTTGGGACTGAGTAGGAGGATCCTAGGTTCAACGGCAGCCTGGGCAATTTAGAGAGACCCTGCCTCAAAATAAAAATGGAAACAGCTGGGGATGTAACTCAGCAGCAGAGCACCCCTAGCTTCAATCCCCATCCCTGGTGCAAAAAAAAAAAAAAAAAGTGTAGAATCTCCAGTGTTGTGTTGTTCGTTCTCTGCTCAGCCTTTCCTGACACAGAAAGAGTGAAGTGAGAAAAAGTGGAGAAGCAAAGGGAAGAGGAGGAGGAGGAGGAAGACAGGGATGAAGGACAGGCACACGGGGACAGCCAGGCTCCCCCACAGCTGACCTGGTTCCTGTTTCATCCACCGCTTCACCACCTCAACCTGTTATCAGGCGCACATGCGACCCGAAGTTAAAGGAACCTGCGTGAAGATGGAGGTGGTAACACGCAGTGCCCTCGCAGTGCAGTCCTGAGCCCTGCAAAAGCCCATCTTTCTTATCTCTTCAAACTCTAAGAAATGCTTGGGGCTTCATGTGCTTCCAGGAAAGACTCCGTTGTTTCCGTAATAATCATTTTACAGACCCTAAGTTCTCCTTTTGAATTCTCATGAGCTGCCAGACACAAGTGCAGCTCACACTTGTAACCCCAGTGACTGGGGAGACTGAGACAGGAGGATGGCAAGTTTGAGGCCAGTCCCAGCAACTTAGCAAGGCCCTAAGTGACTTAGTGGGCCCTGGCTCAAAGTAAAAAGGACTGGGGATGCAGCTCAGTGGTTAAGTATCTCTGGGTTCAATTCCTGGTACCAAAAAAAAAAAAAAAAGAAAGAAAGAAAGAAAGAGAACAAAACAAAACAAAATTGTCAGAAGGTGAAGTCTACTCTAAACTAGAATGTTCCTGGCATGTGTGCAGGTGTGGAAGAGCGTTTGTGTGCCTACGTGTCTACGTGTGTGTGTACATATGAACACGTAAGTACGCTTACCCACCGACAGGTATGAATGCACACACAGTCTTCTTGAACTTTTCCGATTTCATCAAGCCTTATCACACTTAGTAGCCTGCAGAGTCGAAAAGTCTCAGGCGGCCCTGGTCACCTGCCTCGTTCCACCAGGGAACACATCTCATCCCTGGTTCTATTCATCTTATCCTTGCTTCTTGGATGGTGACGGTTGCTCTGGACTCTATGATCTAGTATTTCTGAGGTGCTTCTAGAGAATTCCAAGGATGCCAGATTCTTCTATGGTGGTGAGGACATCTTAGGAGGTGAGTCATTATGAAGATCAGAGCGTGAAAACTTGGGAAACAACCATGAAGGTAATTACAGGCCCTCAGATGATAGGGCTGTTGAAGGACAGAAGCTGAGGCAAGTGAGAAATGAACCCTGGAGGGGTGTGGGGGTGCAAGCCAACAAAATGACAAACAAAAGGGGCTTGGGATATGGTTCAGTAGTAGAGTACTTCTGGGTTCAATCCCCAGAACCAAGAAAAGAAAAAACCCAAAAACCACTGGGCCGAACAGCACTGTTTTTCTATCATGATTACCACCTCACTTTTTGAGGGTCTGTTCAGCATGAGAAGCTGGGGATGCGGCTGGTGGTCCCTTTTGACAGATCCCCTACACACACACGCTTACCCAAGTGGAGACAGAACGGAACAAGATGGTGCTGGTGAGCACAGGCAGGCCAAGACCAGCTCTACAGGGAAGGAGTGATTTTTGTGCTGGGAATCTTTTCGGAGAGAAAACCTGGTGCGCATCCTGACGATGAGGCTGCCTCTCCGGGGAACAGTTCCCAGGCTTCTGGGTAGAGCGCTGACAACGGACGCGTCACAAGCACAGAGCTCAGCTCAAGGCCGGCCTTCGGGGCAGGACACCACGTGGCGACTCACACGTCCTGGCTCAGTCCCCTCTTTCATCTCCCTGGCAAGGGCACCATGGGACAGAAGTCTACAGTGGGGAGAGTGGAGAGCCATTTCTAAGGCTCCAGCTCGACTGCCCAGCCTTCCTTGAGTTGGTTCAGTGCACAGCAGCTGACCTTGAGGCCAGCATGGGCCAGGTGCTGCTTCTTTACGTCCTAGGTGAGAAAAGACCCTGAAAAATGTCCTCCCTAAGACTTGCACCTCCTCAGACAGTAAGCAAAGCGGACTGGCAAGAGCCCGCGTCAAGGCGCCTGCTAACCCCCTTTCTGTTCTCAAAGCCAGCCGGCATGCTTCTCAAGAGTTTTCTCTTGGAGGATAAAGTGTAGCATTTCACAATGAACAGCATTAACACCCTCTACCAGAGCACGATGACAGAACCATGCAACTTTTCTTTCTTTAACCAGTGTCATTAAAAACATGAGCTTTCCTACCGCTGAAAACAATGGACAACTGAAAAGGACAGTCAAATACTCTCAGGATTATCACTTCCACACCAAAAGTCACAATTTCCACTATTAATACTCCAGGTACCATTAACAGTAGAGAAAAACCCTGCCTTGGCCTCTTGGTGGAATTTGAGTTTGGGAGGGTCTGAGTCCATTAGCCCTATTTAAACGTGGAGGCAGGGCGAGTTTCAGGAACTGTCTGGAAACTAGCATAATCCCGTTACTGCAATTATTCTCATTCTTTAAAGAGGCAGAGCAAAGCTTTCAACCGCTTTATGATGTGTGGACTATGTCAACAGTCCCCGAAATTGAAGGCATTTCTAACACTGTCCCTCAGCCAGCTTCCTTCTGTGGTCCCTGTGGGACGTGGTCAAGTATTCCTTGCATCTGGGTAGCAGTACATTATGCCTTCAATGCTCATTGGAAAAACAAATTCTCATTAAAAATGTACCATAGAGAACCTTCCCAAGACTCCAGTTGACTTCCCATGATCCATTTTAATGGCTAAGTCTTTTCACCTTCTGTCCACAGACACTTGTGAGTTAACAGTGACTCCTCTACCTAGTCTTTCCGTACAATACTTGGACCCATTCTGTATTTTTATGTCATTTTGCTTCTGTAGGACACTAAGAGTGAGGTTATTAAGATTAAAATGGAAAGGTTCATGCAAAGCTACTCAAATCAAGGCAACTGAGCCCATGCCAAAATTGGTCATAAAAAGGCCCTTTTTGGGGGGACCCCTCCAGCCATATGAGGATCCATGGGGTCTTGGGGATGGACCCACATGTCTTGTATGTGTCCCCCCTGGAACAGTGATCTGCATGTTAGGATCACAGGACTCCCATTCCTGGATGAAATAAGCCTCTTCCAGGGCCTGTGCAAGTAGCCTGTCACCCTGGCGACCTTCCCTAGAATGTGTCCATGCCACAGGTGCGCACATGTGTGGGGACCTCCCCTAGACTGCAGGCCTTGGCATTGGTGCATCCCCATAGGTTCGAGGGTAGCCAAGAGAAAACCACTGGCTGGAGTGGTGATGGCCTAGGGTACGCATGCAGTGCCGACCAAGTGAGCAGAGCTCTTTGCGGTGCTAGAAAAAGCTTGAGTGAAAAGAGAAAAGTGAGGTGGGCCGCCATGCGTGCGCTTCCTCTGCGGATTATCACACCCAAGGGCACCTGCAGATGAAAGTGGTTTCAACACCACTTCATTTTTTTTTTTAAAGAGAGGGGGACAGTGAGAGAGAGAGGGAGAGAGAGAGAGAGGAACAATTTTTTATTTAGTTTTTCATGTGACTTTGTTGTGTGCACAGTGCTGGGGTTTGAACTCATGTACTCGCGCATGCTAGGCAAGCGCAGTAACTGCTGAGCCACTGCTCCAGCCCCAACAGTACTTCATTTAATAGGGAATGGCAGACTGTAAAACACCCTTCCCTTCCTTTTGGTCACTTTACCTAGGTCAACAGTAGAAAGGTTACCCAGGTAAGTGTCAATCAGAGAATCCTACAGACTGATGACCTGCGAACCAACTCTGGAAGAGTCAAATACAGGACAGAAAAAGTTCAATAGGAAAAACCTTGTCTGAACTCCAATCCCCAACACACACACACACACACACACACACACACACACACACACCCTGCCATCGCTCCCCCCCACCGCCTCACACCATGAAAAGCAGGCCACGGGATACGACCACCAATGTTACAGCAATTTAGGTCACTGCCAGCCTCCACACCATCACTGTTCTCAAGGATTTGCACGCTCTCCATCAACTCCCAAACCAGTTCCAACATATACCTCTGTAACTGGCTTATACTCCCCAGTAGCTTTTGTTCCAGAAAATTTAATGGCAACGTGTAACACACACCCTCCATGTAACACACCCAACCTCTTTACTGGCTTTGGTCCCTCATTTGACACATTTATTATAGACATTAAATTATAGTAATTCCCAAGCTCAATCCCCAAGAAACAGAGCTATGCACGCCAAGCTAACTTCACACTGATTTTCCAAGTTCAAGCCCAGACATTCCCTCCACAGTTAAAAAGGCCGTGTACAATACACAGGCCTTCGCTGCACTGAGGTTCTGAATCCTTAGTGTGAAGGGTCAAGATCAAGCAAATCCACCTCCTTAAGGGGAAGAAGACTGCACTTAGCAAGGGAGACCCCAGACAGAGAGGAAACAGGTTGCTGGGCACAGCTGGACCTCAGGGGTTCTACTGGGAGACAGAAGAACAATTAAAAAGGAGTTAAGGGGGGTGGCATACGCAAGGACCCGGGTTTGAACCCCAGCACCACATACACAACTAAGTGGGAGTAAAACAAAACCAGATGGAAAACACAAACAAAAACAAACAAACAAAAAAAACGACCTTCTCTCTTTCTTAAAAAAAAAAAAAAAAAGTAGTAAGGGACGGACAGACGGGATCCAGAAATCATAGAGCAACGCTCATCGCTGTGATTTCAAATGATCCTTTGGGTCTGCACCTAAGAAGAGACTGCCAGGTAAGAGTGGCGGCTTCTGAGCAGAAAGGGAGTCGTCGAGTGCCTGGGGATGAGGCCAGGCCCTGGGCCAGAGGCTGGGGTGTGAGGCTCCTAACCCTGCACCGTCTGTGCAGTCCTCTACACCACCCAAACACCCCTCAGCCAAGCGCACACAGGACCGCCTCTGGCATGTGTCGGCTAACACTTCCCAGAGAGCCCCATGACTTGAGACCACCTCTGTTCTACCTGGTGAACTAATCCTGCCACCAAATTATCCCACACACACTGTGTCCCCCTCTTTTTTAATGTGCCCCAGGAATCGCTGGGGGCATTTTCTGGAATTTATGCAATACTCCTCAAGGGGTCATTCTGAAGCAACAGGAAAGCCTTGGTGAAATTCTACTAAGGAACTGGGACTGGTCCAATTTTCCTACACAAATTTTTACTAGATGGAAATCCAGAAGTTTTGGCCACTTCTATCCATCATAAAAACACCCTTTGTTTAAACAAGTCTCCCCTGATGCATTTTCCAGCACAAAAGGTAATTTTCAGTGTGGTACGAAAGTCACTAGGGTCCTTTAAAACGAGAAGTGGGGGCGGGTTAAGGAGGAAAAAATACCTACACAGCAGAAGGCTTTATGATCTATAACTGAGTACACTCTGCATTTGCAGGAATGCCATGCTGAACCGCCCGGGCCGTAATACAGTAACTGCTCACAGCACAGACCAGCCCACAAACAGAACCCAGCAACCTGGCTAGGAATTCCATCGCAATAACAAATTCAACTTGCAGCAGGAGCCATCTGTACAAATGCCAATTATCCTTCTCCTCAAATGATTAGGTTCCATCTAGCTTTGCTGACAAGCAAGTTATGCCACATTTTAATAGGCAATAAAACGTATTATTAAATAATTAGTAGCTAAGAAACAGAAATTAGAGGCTACTTCCTTTCTTATGCACCCCCAAGTATTTCATCTATGATGTGAAGCAACTTGAGCCTCCAAAGAGGACAGACCGAAACCTGATACAGCAGTTTACTGTGAGACAATTATGAGGCTAATGACTGTTCACAGAGACAGAAGCAGGAAAGAAATCTAGAAAATTCCACCTAACCCCAGTTATGTCTGATCTGTAGCAGGGTCCCAGAGGAGCAGAAATTTCTTCAAACCACTCCTTGTTCTGAGCACATTAATTAAACTGTTGCAGGTAAAGGAGTATTGATGTCTTTCCCATCTCCCCGCTTCTCCCTGCAGGTAGTGTCTGGTACTTGTTCAGCCCTAAAGGTACAGTTGCACTAACCGAAAAAAGCCCCACTAAGACCAATTAAGGTCTTTACTAAGAGGCTGAAAAGAAGACAAATGAAGGCAGAAAGCCCGATTACAAGGAACCTTTGTACAGATGTAAAGCAATTAGAGTGGTCCCGGGGGAAGGCAGCACGGGTCCAGAAGCACATGATTTTACAGTCTGTCTAAACTTGGAACAATCTATCTTTTTTTAGGTTGAGAATAAAAGTGAACCCTATATTAGTGTCATATATCAGCTGTGAGTGCTTGTGATTGGCTCCCCCATGCCTGCTAGAGCCATAAAGCTTCTCAGAGATCCCCGGTGGAGGAAAACGCCATTCCACACTGCTCTCTGGCAGGGAAGAAAGGCCTGCCCAGTGTCACAACCGCCCAGACCCACACGGGGAGCCCCGATGGCGCCCAGGGACAGCAAGGGAGGGCCAAGAAGGACCTCGGGACCACAACTGGAGGCTGGAAGACACTGAAGCGGGTCGCAGGCCAAGAACAAAAAGCCTGCCCGGATCATCCCCTGAGGACAACTGAAGAGCAGCCACATTTCCGCCATTAGCCCTCCTTTTGATCTGGTTAATGCATGACATGTCAGGTTTTCTCTCCCCGTGTGACAGTGGCCAGCGGATGAGCTCCTGGGAGACAATGTGTACCTCCTGCTGCACTTGTGGAAGTCAAATGACCAGAGAGGGGAGAGGGGTCAGAAATGTCTGCCTATCTCTCAGCAATTTATCATCAAACATTCACAGGCAAGAAAGGAACCCCAGAAACCACTCAGTGCCTCCCTCTGTGGCCCCCTTTCCAACAGAAATGGAAGGTGGGCAGCAGGGGAATTCAGAATCTCCTAGCAGCCACACTGAGGGAGTGACAAGAACCAGGCGGAGCAGGTATTCATAATCTACCTGTGTATCCAAAATACTATAATTTAACAGGTAACTGACATGAGCACACAGTGGATGAACTTTATGTACTTTGCTATACTAAGGCTTAGGGATTTGGTGTATTTCACACTTCTAGGGCATTTTAATCAGAAGCACCCTTTCCAATGCCCACCAGCCACGGAACGATGTGAAATACTCAAGCTTTTAATGCCTTGAATTGCTCATCTTGAAGTTGGATATAAGTCTGTAGCTCACAGGATTGTTGAGAACATTAAGCAAGTTGTTTCACATGAGAATTTGTAACAAAGCCTGACTGAATAAGCAATTAATAAGAATTAACTAAAAAATGCATTACTATTTTTATTAAGGGATCAAGTAAAGGAAGACTTGTAGTTCTCCGTCACAGCATGCTTTTCAAGAGCTACTGGGGAACCTTCCATCTGAGGTTCCTGGGTTTCACCTGCACCTGCTGCCAAATGAGTCTGTGTAAGACTTGCGTTGCCAGCACAGTGAGCTTGGCGTACTTGGACTTGTCAGCAACTGTTCTTCTTTATCTGTTACACACGTAAAAAGTCAGACAGGAACAGGAATGCAGAGAGCTAGGAATTAACATCTGCTGGAGAGATCTAAGTTGCCACACATCAGCAAAACGCTGCTGCACTTTGGAAGAGCGATTAGCATGAATGCTGGCTTCAGGTAAGAAGCTGATAATGGCACAGATCATTGTGATTTTTGATAACTAATAATTCATACAGAGTAACAGCATTAAAAACTGGTGGCATTTAACATTCAACAGAGATATAATTAACTTTTAAAGTTGGCCTGTAAAAGGAAATGCCAAGGCAGGACGGTGAGGCAGAGCTGATAACAAAAGGGGATACAAGGGGACATTAATTAGGTGCAGGCAAACATCTTCCCTAAGAGCTCATGTGCTCATTCCCAAAATGTCAACAACAGATATTAACACCAGATGCCTGCACTGCATCTCCCCTGACAGCGAGCCCAGGCCACATGTGTGCTCAGAGAACAGGCTCGTGACTGTGGGGGAACTCTGATGGGGCGAGGGCTGTTTCTCCTCCTCCTCAATAATTTACAGACCCCTTCCATATGCACGGTAGGGAAGCAGGCACTTTCAAGGGCCTTAACTGAAGCATGGGGAAGGAGGAGGATCCACCCGAACTGGGCAATGTTCAGGAGCAGGCTACCAGCATTTCCCCCTTGCCTGGGTACAGCATCCCCAAGTGCTCAGCCACCCCTGTTCAGGAGGCTGGAAATGCACCCCTCCTGGGTAGTATCTGTGAGCAGTTCTGTGTAGTGTGGGGAAATCGCCACCCCTGGGAATAGAAGACATAACCAAAGTATTTAGAAAATATTAGAAAAAAGAATTTCTGGTTGTCTATAACAAAAGGTTCACTTTTTATTGACTTCAACGCTTTTCATGCTTTGAATCAGCGAATAAAGAGAACAACCCAATCGAAGACAACTTGTGCTCTTTGTCCTGTGGGCTGTGGGGATCACGGCTGTCTTCCATCCACTGTTTCCAGAGGAAACTGTCAAACCTCTGAATTTTGGATATCATTCTGGGACATGGATTCAAATCCAGTAACAAGAAACGTGCTGAAGAACAAGAGTCTGGCGGAGCGTGTGAAAGGCTCCAGCCCCATCACAGTGAGTCAGGCCCATTAAACAGTTAAGCCAGAAGTTCCAACTTCGGGGCCTGCACAGCTGCTCTGCCCTTCCAGGTGCTTCCCTGCTGTCTTCTCCCGCTCAGCTACGTGTTCACCAAGGCTCTTCTTAAGGACTCCCCCACGTCTGCCCATCTGAAGAGGGTGCTACCCACCTACTGCGCTTTCTCTGCTTCAAGCATGTTTGTCACATGTGTGCTTATTATAGCATTTGATTCTCTGCTGTCTCTGAGCTGAGAGGGCCTGGGTAACTCCTGGAATAGCACAGGCCCTGGCACTGCTGCAACCTCAGGGCCAGAGAGCACCAGTGAGGAGCACAGTAGATGCCGGAGCACACGAGGCCTACAGGCTTCCAGAAGAAGCTCTCCAGCTCCTTTTGAACATGCCCAGGACTGAGACAGACTCACCCTCAGGAAGTTACTGCCTGGGAAAAGAAGAATATGCTCAGATAGCCCAAGATTAAGTTCCCTGGACCAGAGGCTGCTGAGCTCATGCGGCCCGGCCAATCTCGGTCAAGGGCTGATGGTGTCCGAGTGAAGGAGACCACTGAAGGAGTGAAGAAACGCGACAACCAAGACCAGCTTCCCAGGAGGACCAGCAGCGCAGTGCCAAGGCTGGAGCAGAAGCCTGGCTTCCCTTACTAATCACTCATGGTAATGCTGTGGAACTAGTCATAATCTACACCAAGGGGACCTATTTCTGCTAGATTATCACAATTGTTAAATACTGACGAAGTGCTTGGAGTCACAGTTCGCAGGTGGAGAACACAGTGCTAATTATCAAAAGAGACAGCCAGCACTTGGAACCTGCCAAGGGTGTGGAGACAAGGAAACCCTTGTCCATACTGCTGGGAATAAGCTGGTACAACTATTATGGAAAACAGTATGGAGGTTCCCGGAAAATGAAAGATCAAAGCACCATACGACCCACCAACCCCACTACTGGGCATCTATCCAGAGGAAATGAACTTGCACCCCCACATTCACTGCAGCTTTCTTCCCAGCAACCAAGATAAGGAACCAGCCCGAGTGTCTGTCGATAGATGAATGGATGAAGAAAATGTGGCAGACACAGCCTTGAAGCAGACAGAATCCTGTCCCTGAAAATTTACTATGAGTAGATTTTTGATACTCTTGCTACAAACACGGTAAACATGGAAGGGGATGGCTAAGTTAAACTGCTCACTGCAGTAATCGCACATAAATGCTTATGTTTATAAATATCGCATACATGATACCAATGTGCAGATATAGAATGCCTACACCACCAAAGCATCGCACTGCACACTTGCTTGCCAGAAAACTCCATGCACGCATCAGCTCCAGCACCAGGTGTGGCCCACTCTTGATTTCCCACTGCCCCATCGCTGCAGTAGCCAAGGCTGGCAGTGATGAACTCTCACATGCCCACTCCAACACAAGCCCTGAGGCTGCGCCTCCTGAGGTCCTGCCTTCTGTGGCAGCCAGTGAAGATAAGCCCCCAGCCCAGGACCCGCTTCTCCACATCAGGTTTCCTTTCCAGAAAAGATGAGTTTGTAGAGGCGCGGGATGACACCTGGACTGGGATCGGGTACTGCCACATGGGCAACAAAGAAGACAGCTGAGATTTTTGCTTAAGCAGTCTTTACTAATATGCTTTCATTGCAGAAACCAACTTTCCTGAGATCTGAGGCCTTAAAGCAATGCAGAAGGATCTCTGTCTATTCATCTCAAGGTATCTGTTATGCATAAGGCAAGAAACCAGCATCCCAGGAAGACAGGAAGCAGTACAAACAGATCTATGCCTTAGGAGGATGGTCATGCTACAGCGTGACAGCTCAGAAGCAGCTTGCCAAAGAAGGCGCTAACCTCTGAGTTTTTAAAGATCAACTACATTCCGGTTCTGAGCACAGATTTTTAGGCATTGGAGTGCCAATGACTTAAGCCACAAAAAGTCCTTGAAGCACCACTGCTAAATAATCATCTTTGTGATGGTTTCTGAATTTCACTTTAATCAAATCCAGTAAGATGTTCCAAATATCATTTATCCTTTAACAATCAACTCTCAATCTCTACATCCTGGCTTTTGCTTTAATCACTCAGAAGATTCTATTATTCAAGTGCTGAATGTATTATTCAAGTGCTGAATGCGGCCTGCCGTGCTGCACACCAACCAGCAGAATCACTAAGCCCACAGGCTGCTCTAAGTCCCCCACGCCACCACCCAGGAATCGCAGCCAGCATGAGAACTGTCTGCAAGCAGACAACTCTGAAGCCTGGTGGTCTTGGGACAAGTCTGGGGGCTGCTCTGGCAAGTTACTTAGCTCTTCCAGCCTCAGCTGGTTCATCTGGGAACGCAGGACACGGTAGTGTTGTGTCTCATATGGGGTTGGGTGGGACTAGAGGGAACATGTACAAAATGCCTACAATGACCTTTCAACTTAGCCACTGCTGTCATCAAGTTCTTGCCTAAGAACTACTTTGACTCTGTATTTTCACTTCTTTTGTCCCCAAGCCCTATGATGAAACCTCGTTTACTCACATTCACTTAGCTGGAGTTCTTCAGCAGCAACTTCCTGACAGGTAGGGAGCTGAGAAACTGCTGTGGCCATGGAGAGGGTCAGGAGCAGCACAGCAGTGTTGATCTACTACCCAACAGTACTAGTCGCCTGCCAAGTTCTAGAAAAAAATGAATCTGCCTGCCCACAGATCCATAAACAGCAGAGAGGAAACGCCCTGGTAAGGACCGGGCGGCAAGGAGAGGGAGAGCCCCGTGAGAACACACCAGTGCCTGCCGGGGGAGCTCAGTGGAGCCATGAGGTCTAGGGAGCAAGGCCAGGGAGCCACGGGGGAGACCCAGGGTCTCAAAATGCACAGTTACCTTAGTGAAAGGCACATTTCATGATCCTCGGGAAAGTTCGGTCTACCTTCCATGGTCCACAGTCCTCTCCCGCCATGGGGATGTGGTTTCTGCTTCTCTAATCGGTTGCTGAGGCACTGGGGATCGAACCCAGAGTCCACACTACTGAGCTGCATCCTCAAACCTTTTTGTTTTTATTTTGAGACAGAGTCACCCTAAGTCTCACTAAGTTGGCTTTGAACTTATGATTCTCCTACCTCAGCCTCCCGAGTCCTGGGATGTTTGGCCATCACACTCAGGTCCCTCTGGGGAAATGTTTTAATTGAACTAGTGATTCCCTGAAGTCATCAACAGTTCCAAACATTAAACATTTCTCCTATGCATATATATCTATGATAAAGTTTAATTTATAAATTAGGCATAATAACAGATAACCAATAGTGTAATAAAATAGAACAATCATTAACACTAAATTGTAATAAAAGTGATATTGACGTGGTCTCATTTCTTTCTGTGCTGTCCTCATCCTTTTGCGATGATGGGCTATGACACTGTACCTGGATAATGAGAGGAAGCGAGGTGAGCATCACAGACCATAATTCCCGGATACTATGAACACAGGCATGCCACAACATGACAGTGTATCTGACAGCCAGAAGGGCCACTCAGTGACCAACAGGCGGAACAGAAGGATTGGGACTGGGGAAGATTTCATCCCATGACTCAGAATAGCACAGTTTAAGTCTTGCAAATTATTTCTGGAATTTTCCTTTTAATATTTTTGTACCATGGTTGACTGCAGGTAACTGAAACTGCAGAAAGCAAAACCACAAATGAGGGGTCTAGTAGTGAAGGGTTTGGAAGGGACATAGCTCAGAGGGCTTAAGGTGCTTCAAAAAGGTGAAACTACAATTCAATCCTGTAAGAAGGAAGAAAGCGCACGGTGGTGAGTAGGTAGCTCCATAAATCAGGAGCTGAGCAGGGAGTTTCTCTGGACAAGCTGATTCAAAGAGGCACGTATGAGTTAGAAAGCAGGGCGCACCACCAAAGACATTCACATTAAAGAGAAGAACGGCGAGGAAATGAAAGTCAACTCATGATTGTCACTGGGGCTCGACACACGTTGACCAAAGGCAGAGAGCCCTTTGTCATGGGAGGTTATGGCCAAAGGGCCACTTTGGGGAACGCTGTATGGAAGATTTTCGAGATGGAAGTTGGACGAGATGACCTTCGGAGAGTCCCCCCCAATCTTGAGATCTCATGATTCTAAGCCCAGCGGATGCCGGCTGAGTTCAAGTTACAGTACAGAAGCTTCTGGAGGACGCCACATACTCCACAAATTCCTTCAAACTGCAGGCGAGGAGGAAGAGACGGCAGAGAAGAGCGAGGCTCACCCAACAAACGGCTCTGTTTCCAAGCCTCTCTGAGCTGAAGGCAAACAGACCTTGCTTGGCACTCAGTTAGCAGTCTACTAGGGGGACAAGCAGCAGCACATGTGGGAAGAGTGCGGCAACAGCCTGAAGAGCCACGGCATCTTTTCTTGCATATTTTCCCAGTTATCTGTACCTCGGATGCCTTTGGGGCACAGAGAGGTCCCTCTTGGAAACATCGCAGGGGCTGGATAAAGGGTGGTGTTTCCAGAAGAACTGGCAATTCCACCTTTGACAGATGGGAAAGTTTTGTTCCAAAACAAATGATTTTGGTGGAGACACACACGGCTAGCCAAATGTCAGCTTTGCTTATTTTTGATAAACTTACTAAAATGTCTCCTAATCCTCAAAAGGTTCTAAGTCATGTTGATCGTCTTTTAAAATAAGGTCACTGAATTTAGAGAGCCAAGAAGACTGCAATTCTCCGAATGCGTTAAGACCATCCAATAAAGCAGGCCCACCTAAAGTCAGACTTCCATTTCTCAATGGCAGCTTTCACGACTGTCTCTAGAAGTCAGGGTAAGTGATGGGACTCCGTAGACAGGAAAGGGCTTGGTTAGCATGAGTGTGACCAAGGACATGAGCAATCCGGGAAAATCCAGGCACACAATTTCAGAGGTACTCACTGCAGGGTCTGGGCTGGCCCTGACCTAGCATGGTCTTCAAAGTAAGTCCCTCCTTAAGTTCTGCGCCTGAGATGTCTCTCTCGCCTCACCCAATCCTGGCCCTGTTGTGTTTCTAAAACTCAGCACGTGCCCTGATGCTCTGCTATACCCGTACCATGCATGTCCTTCCGATAACAGCATTCCTTTCCTGACAGCAGTCCCTCGAACACACACGGCTGCTTTACGCATCTGATCAGCACCACACCAAGATCCCCATCAGGAGATGTCCCACCTTCTCTCTTTATTCCTGAAAAAAATCCTACAATCTCCTTAAGACACATTCTTCCATGTGACATCTTAGACACCTCCTCTGGAACCACCACTTTTGTTCTTCTGTGTTCTACCATATACCTTCTAGAACACAGCATCACACAGCACTGTCTTTAATCAACTTGGTGTCAATGGCTTGAGGTCCTAATTAGTGGGACTACCTTTCCAGCAGTGCATTCCCACGACTACCAGGATTCCTAGCACATAGTAGGATGTCGATAAACGTTTGATGAGTAAATTAATGTGTATCCCGTGGAAAGTTCAACCTTAGTGGTCTTCCTACTTTCCTTTAAACTTGATCAAGTACAGAGTGCAGATGAGCAGAACAATCTTCTGACGGTGGGAAAGTGAACCAGCCAGGCCACAGCCCACTGGCCGTTGACTTGCACTGTGGCGCGAACTGAAGAGGGCTACAGCAGAGAAAGTGACTTCCAAGAGCCAAGGTAAAGCATTTGTTAAATGTCGTTGATAAAGATGATTAAATATTCCATTTTGTTTACTTTAATTAACTATAATTAAAACATCACATGCAGCTTGTAGAAGCCATTTACAGGTACTTCATGTAGCTGTGTGGAGTTGCTCAGTGGCAGCCTACCTTTGAGATTTGCAGAGTTCCATACGTGACTGTAAATGAACCGATTCTGCCCACCTCTCCTCTCAGAAACAAACCGGTATTCTGGCTATCTTTAAAACTGCAAGGTCTTGGGGCTGGAGCAGCGCCTCCACAGTTATGGAGCTTGCCTGGCATGCATAAGTACGCGGGTTCAAACCCCTGCAGCACGTATGCAACGAAGTGTCTGCGCAACAAAAGCCAATGAAAAGCTACATAACACGGATTTTGTCTCTCTCTCTTTAAAAAAAACAAGCTGCACGGTCTTCTCCAACTTTATAATAAAACACTAGCTTAGTGGAGTACAGGATAAGCCCTGTATTGGACTAGCAGGGTTGGAAAAAGCCTAACTGCTTTCATGGCAAGGTGAGGGGAATGGGTAGCAAGAGGGAGCAGAGAGCATCAGGTGTGTAAGGGCACAGCCGAGTGCTGGCGGGGACAGGTGCTTAGGACTCACAGGACATCTAGACCTGCCTGTTCTATGCAGCAGTGACTAGCCACACGAGTCTACCACAGCTTACACTAAATGAAACATAAGCATTTTTCCTGTCTTACTTCCCAAATTTCCAGTGCCGAACAGCCACGGGCGCCTGCGCCCACTGGCTGAGACGGTGTAGGTCGGACATTTCCATCACCGAGGGGCATTCCACTGAGCAGTGACGCTATGGACAATGGAGCTCAACATCCTCCGCCCTTGTATGCTAGCGAGAAAGGACAAGTACAGTTTTCTCCCAGTTTAAAATAAACACACATACTCAGCATTTTCTCACCCACCTTCTCTCAAGCAAGCTCTTTCCCAAAAGAAGGGAACATTTTATATGTTTCAGGGCCAGATGTTGTCGTTATAAGTTTTCTTTCCAGTAAAAAACAAACCTTATCAACTGAGAATCCAGGGCTGGCTCGCTAAAGAAATGAGAAGTGATGGACAGGCACCAGAAATGTGAGAACTCTTCAAAAAGGAGTGTGGGGCCTGCAGAAGACTCCAAGGCAGAGAGAGGGAGAGGGACAAAGCCCTGAGTGCAGATTAGCAAAACTGAAGGGAAATCTGGGCACTGCAGAGGCTGAGAAGGAAGCCGTGTCACCCCAGAGCCACAATGTGCAGTGTGCTTCACGCCCTCGGGAGGGGCAGCATGCTGAAAGGGGCTGCTCCAGGCCCAGATTTCCCATATCCAAACGGAAAAAATTTTTTTTCAAGGAAAATAGACTCTTTAGTTGAACTGACAGACTGAAAACTGCCAATTAACCAATACTTTTAAGTACTCTGACCAGCCTCACTTGCACCACGAGGCCATGATCTGTCTATTTCCTGCCCTTTCTATAGCTCTGTACTCCTGTTTTAAATAAACACTTGCTATCTGGTTCCATTCTTTAAGGAGGCACACCGAGAATCCAAAACCCTATCCGAGAGAGAAGCCAAGGGCATTCTTTCCAAGCACCAAGACTGGTTTCACATGAGGTGATTAGACTCTCTCGTGCTAATTGCACTAGAAAGAACTAATTAGAAAAATCTACCATTCAGCTAATGAGAGCTGGGCTCTAACTATCTCAGCACTTAACTTCTCAGGTTGTAAAATATCACATTTTTTTCATGCCCCCTCTGAGAAAGTTGTCACTATGCTAAATTTCAGCAGTCAGGCTGGGCATTAAATAACCCAGGCAGCATTCCCAAACGCCTACACATGCTAGGTTCACAGCAGCTGCACCCATGGCTTCTCACTGCTTCACAACGATAAACGTGGCGGATCAAAGACTGCTAACTAGGAGTCTACTGAACTGGTAATGAATTCTGCCCCATTTCTCAGTGCGACCTTCTCAGTGTCTTTGTGCCTTTTATTCCGGGCCCATCAATAATGCAGGATAAGGAATTTCATGTGTAATGCTGTTACTTGGGAAGAGGAGTTCATTAAAAAGCAATGATATCACCTGACTGAGACTCACATCCCTGCCAAGGGTGGTGGCATTTATCGAGAAGCTGATAGAATGAGAACAACGAGAAGCTAATAAATCAGAGTCCCTTATTATACAATAGATTCATTGCACAGTAAACATTATATAGCATAAGTAAACAGTGGAAAAGAAGAAGTCAGCCTTATTATTAGGTTGAAGGCTGCTGTAAAGCCTTCTTAGAAAAGGAAGCTCAGAGGAGTTTTGAATTCCATTACATTTACATACTAAGGCCACTTAGGCATTTACAGACACCATTAAAGAAACGCTCAAAACCATTTCCCAGACCCAAAAAAGACTTTTTCTAAGAGTTTGCAGTCCTCTTGGCAGGCACTAGGATCCTGGTATGACGTGAAATGCTACAAGAAATTAGCAGAAATGTAAATGTCAAATTTTCTGTCTTTAGAATGAAAGGCTCGAGATTCTCTGCATCAGATTCCTCATTCCATACTCAAAGGTAGAAACTTTTCAGGACCATGAAGGTTCACACACTTGAAATGCTCAGAATGTGAGACTTACTCCTGAACCTCCAAAGAGGATCAAGAACGAGGCTTGAATCATCTCGCAGTGCCCCAGGAAGCAGAGAAGCGCCCACCCATGGAGATGTGTTTCATGAGGTCTCCTTAGCTCCCCACCATCTGAGCCCTGGGCTTTGGATTAGGGGCCCCTTGAGGGGTTATTCTGCTGTTCATTAGCACCTCTGAGCAGAGAGTGTGAAGTAGGTGCTGAGATCCAAACCCTTCACTTATGTCCTTTGTTAACAATTTCAGAACAAATTTTCAGGGCAAAGGGCTACAACAACTGTTCCGAGCAAGAGCCTGAGAAACATCTGGACATGATGCTCTCCAGGCACACCTGATCCCTGTGCAAGGCTCTCACGTTGGTGTGCGTGTGCATGTGTGGTTCTCCCACATGCACACGGATTACAGGAACTAGAGAGGAAAGAGGCACAGTGGAGAGAGCATATCCCCATGTCACAGACGCGACATCAGTGACCGAGCTGGAGCTTCCACCCTGGCTGTCCCAGCCCTCCACTTTGCATTGCCTCTCTTTTCCTTTCAGAAACTGTCTCTGCCACTCTCAAGCACCTTCGTGTAGACACCTGCAGCATTCTGCTGTGACCTTCACCGTATCAGGCTTAATTTTATGTGATATGAGTATTTTAAAGGCAGCCCTCATAAATTAATCAGAATCTCTTTGTAAGTAAGCAGCAAAAGGGAAAAAGGTGTCAAGAGTTTCCTCAGGAGTTAAATTCTCACTAGTGTGGCTCAGAACTGGGACTGAATATGAACTGACCGGTTCTGTCACGGTCTGAAGTCCAGTATTTATTTTATGTCAAGACTTCTCATCTTGACTTCTTCATGAATCAACAATAATAAATAAATAAAATCCAGGCCCTATTTTCCACTCCATTTCTAACACTATGACACTTAAAGAAGTGAGACATCTGGCTCAGTATCGGCAAGTTACTAACTGAGCCATGAAGAAAATCTTGGATCTTCAATCCCATATAGCACTTTTTTTTTTTTAAAAGAAAGGAGCAGTGAGAGATAGAGTAAGAGAGAATCAATTTTATCTAGTTTTTCCTGTGGCTTTCGTTGCTCTGAGACTTTGTGTTGCACATGGTGCTGGGGTTCGAACCCACGTCCTCGTGCATATCATGCAAGCAGCATAACTGCTGAGCCACCGCTGCAGCCCCCATGTACCACTTTTAAGGAATCAGCAGCTTTGTCTTTCACTTGGTCCAGAAGCAGCTTTGACACTGGTATTCACCAGGAGTGCCACGCTATCTTCTCACTTCCATTAATGCATAATCCTTATTAATATGATGGGCAGCCCAGAAGCGACAAGAGAGAAAAAGCATAAGAAATGTGCTAACATCACATAATTAGAAATCAGAATGGAACTTCAAATTGTGTGTTCAATAAATTGACATAATATTATAGAAAACAGGAATCTGATAGCAATACCTACTATCCCAGTCAAATTTATACAGATAAAGAAACAGAAACCATTATACTAGGGCAATCAGTTAACAGTACTTTTAAAGTAGTTCCAAGATGATGAAAAGGTTTTAATGTAATCAACGTTCACAGTATTATTATTTGTTTTTAAAACGAGGATGCTGAGAAGCAGCGATGGGGCAGCCTGGCAGGGCGAGGTGGTGAAAGGAAATAGGTCGGGTCTGGGCCCACTTCTGAGTGTGGGTCCATTCCAGGAGGCCACTTGACTCCAGCCAGCCCTGACATGATGCAGACATGGAAGCCAGGAGGCACTCATTCCTGAAAGGTGTCACCATTCATATTTCCCTGCTGTTACTCTGGCTCTTCTGGACTAACTGGGAGGATGACAATGACCACCTCACAGGACAGCCTTTGAGAATGGCAGGCAGGAGACACAGCAGCAACCGCACAATTCAGGCCAACTTCCCCGAAGATCGTGTCACAACCTTTAAAGAGGAAACCTTGCCTCTTCTGTCAGACTGCCCCGAGACGGTCTGTGGTATCGGAAATATTGGCTGTGCCTAGACATCAAGTGCAACCATGACACCCGTAACAGTTGATCCTCCAACATGCAATTAGGCATTCACATGACAATCAGAACCATGGCTGTATTTCATGTTTGCCTTCCCTTTCAAGCCCTTTACTAGAGGGGCACTTACTCTGTCAAATCTGCTATAGTAATCAAAACATTGAAATTACTTCTTTCCACACTAAATATACTGGAACTGGTTGTTTGATTAAATGTAGAGCAGAGAGTGCAATTTGCTAAATTACAAGTATTCTGAACATGTAAATATAGTTTAATTACTGCAATTAAAGAAGATTACTGGAGATTGGCAGATGGGAATGTAATGCTGTTTTAATTAGAGTTTTTAATGCACTGTAACATAAGCATAATATTAACCCTTTATCCTAGAAGAGGTAGCTGGTCTTTGAAAAATTGGTATTTAAAAATGTATTAGCGCTAGTGTTTCCTAACAAGGCCTAGACTGGGCCACACCACACTGGAAGCCCATGGCAGAGAGCCAGGCACCAGGGGCTCATCCCTACGGCCAGGACGCTCAGCACACTTGCCAGTGTCCCAACTGTGGGCGCGCACACACATGCACGCACGTATGAATACACATGTGTGTGCAGAGAAGCACACACCACGTGGGCTGTTCTTGTGACAGTAGAAATTGGTCTAGGGCCTCTAGCTCAGTGGCAGAGTGCTTGCCCAGCATGCACAAGGCTCAATCCTCAAAATCGAAGGGTGAAAAAGCAGAGAGCAGCCACGCCTTGGAAGACTGCATGGAACCCATGTTAGCAAATACACCGAAGTTTCAAAGGGAATTTAAAAAAAAAAAACCCTGCATTTATTCACCCTTAGGCAAATTACAGTACAAATATAGCAGACACTCCAGAGAGGGAGGCCAGCTTATCCTTATTCACCCTCCCTAGCGGAATATGCTACCTTAAAGAAATCGTCTAGAACTTCAGCAGCAATCTTCCTCATCTTGAAGCCATCACTTGCAGCATTTTATCCATTTAAGTCAATAGCCTATTAGAAATTCTAATTGAAAGTTCAATAGTCAGCTTGGAGCCTAACAATAGAGGTCGCCTTTTGGAAAGCCATTTAAAGTCTTAATCTCTTTATCATTTGGTATTTTGAAGCCTAACTTTGTTCTTGTTAGGCAGATCAATGGCATTAATTTACAAAATAGGGGAAAATGTCACCCTTCATCCTTTAAGTCTCAGCTCAGGGAAGAGCAGCATAAGTGAATCTGATCACTGCTTTCCCATATTAGCAGCAAACGGTGCCATGGGAGGCTTGACCTACAAATTTTAATTACTGCATGAAAAATTCAGTTCCTGGAGATGAAGGGAGACTGGAGGGAGAGCGTGGGTCCACTCTGTGAGGCTGCTGAGTTTTACATTTTTGTGGATTGGGTTTCTGAATCAGTCGCCAACACCACAGTCAGTCAATGAGAGAGGTTTACCGCGTTGATGAACAAGCCCCAGAGTTAAAAACAAGCAAGACCAATACAGAAGACACCAAGGCAGGTGAGGAAGCCTTGAAAGGGAAGGTGGCGGAAGAGAGTATGTCATTTTATGGAGCATACAGCATCTTGATGGGCCAAACACACGTCTTAAGAATCAAAAAAGTTTAATGAAACTAACACAATTTTAAGAATTATAGCCTCGGACCCAAGCATCCCTCTAGGCAGCAGAGGGGCTGGCTGCCTTTACGGCTTTGCCTCTGCTCGAAGTATTCTAAGGAATCACTTCCATCCACATCAAAAGGACCCTGAATGAGTACACTGGATGGCTGATTTGTTGTGGGAGAAGAACCAATGAAAATAAGTCTAAAATGTAAAGATAAAAGTAATGGCAGGCAGAATCAACACTACATGTTCAAATTCATAAAGCTAAGGGACCATACCTGGCATGTGGGAAAAACCAACTCCAGAAAACATATGCAATCATCCATATAAACGCTGGAACAACCATTTAACACACAAACCTACAGAAGTCCTCCCTCCCCAAGAGAGACAGTGGCGGGGGATGCAGACAGACAGAATCAATTTTTACCTAGTTTTTCAGGTGGCTTTCATTGCGCAGACACCTCGCTGTGTATGTGTTACTAGGGTTTGAACCCACATACTTGTGCATGGCAGGCAAGCACTGTGACTGCTGGGCCACTGCTCCAGCCCCCCCCCACGTGTTTTTTAAAAATGGACAAGACAGCTATAAAGAGAAATGTGACGATGGCTTCCTGTGGGAACAGAAGGCCATCAGGGGTAGGGTAGGTCTGTGCATTTTGAGTTTCCATTTGGATATGTTTTTTCTTCTTTTCTTTCTTTCTTTCTCTTTTAAAATTTACTTTGCAGTACTGGAGATTGAACTGAGCACCTCTGGCATGCATGCCAGGCAAGATCTCTACCACCAAGCTGTCCTCAGCCCCAGTTCCTTTTGAATTTTTGAGACAGGGCTCTCTAATTGCCGAGGCCAGTCTTGAGCTTGGGATCTACCTGCCTTTGACTCCTGAGTAACTGGGACAACAGTAATGTGCCACCTCACTCAGCTCAGACACTTTTAATTATTATTCAATTTCATTTTTTTAACACAGCTAACATGTATGGCTTTCCTGATTATCAATAAACCGTTTTTTAGAAGAAGAAATATAAAACTGATACCTGATACTTGTTATGGTTTGGCTCCTCCCTGTTGTCCCAAAGGCCTTCACATTGGAGCAGTATTCAGGGGTGGGGTCTTTGGGAAGTGACTGCGTAGGTCATCAGAGCTCTGGCCTCATCAGTGGACTAATACTTCCCTGGATTCCTAACTTGATGGGATGTTGGGAGGTGCGAGGGCCCAGCTGGGGGGGGGGGGGCAGTCCACTAGGGAGTTGCCTGGGAAGGACCTGTTTTGTCGCTGGGCCCATCCTCCATGCCCTCTGTTTGCTGATCCCCACGAGGGGAGCCACTGAGTTCCTGACACACACGCAGCCACGGTGTTCTGCCCCAGACCCACAGGACGAGGCCAACCTTTCCCCCGAAAGGCGATTCCATCAGGTACTTTGTCACAGCAACAAAGCTGACTATCACAATGTACCCAGCATGAAAGACTACACAGCTTTTTAGAAAAAAGACGCTTGTTAACGTAATGTGAAAGATCACTATTTGCTTCTAAATTTTAGACATTTTAGTTCTGGGTTTTCTTCAACATTATTCACTTCTTTACTTCGATGTCTGCTATAATGAAAGAACTGTGTTAACTATCAGGTCTTGGTTAAACTCCATTTCGCTGTGGAAGCGTTTCTGCACAATGCATACAGGGACCTGCACCTCACGCACAGCTGGCTTCTTCGTTAATACTGTTTGTTTCAGTGGTGAGGCCGGCAACGGTGAACATGCCTACTTTCCACGTAGCCGTGAGCGCTGTTGGCTACAACTTGGCGACAGGAGCATTTCTGAGGATGGGCTAATATTCACCTCTCTTTCTGGTCTCTGCAGATCTCTGCCCCTCTATCTAACGGACGTCTCGCTGACACCTCCTGACACCTCCTGACACCCACAGCTGGAGTCGGTGATGAAGAGCCCCAGGATAAGGCCATCAGCATGTGCACAGGTGCTCTGCGGAGCCTCTGTCCACGCGAGTAGGTTAAGTGTCAGAAGGTTTCTAGAAAGCACAGAGGCTCCTGGTTAAAGAGTTAAATGGTCACATCGCTGATCTGCCTGGCTACTGGCACACAGGCAGGTCCCTGGGCCATGACCTAGTACCGGAGGGGCAAAATCACAGGCACATTCTCTGCTGTGATCATGAGAACAAGCCCAGGAAAGAGGATAACAAATGAATACACAAACACGGAAAAGAACGCAGGCTCAAGAACACAGGTCTGAGGGGCAAAGCGGGCTTCCCTGCAGCGTGGCATTCTGAAGCCCATGTGAGTTCTGAGGGGCCTAAACTGGAAAGTGCCGAGGGTCCATCGCCTCCTCATGAGAAGTCAGCTGAGGTAAAGCTGCTGTCGGAAAGAGGGCTGGCAGAAACGCAGCTCCCAGCCCAGGGGCTAGGAATGTGCAGCTCAGTCTTCCCTCTGGTCTAGTCTACGCCGTGACGCTGGCTGCTGGCTGGCAACCAGGTCTCTACATAAATGGGAGTGAACCAGTGAAGAGTGGGCTCACTTCTTAAAATTATGTTTACACCTACACTGAAAAAAAACCATAGGATTTACCCCATGGTATCAAAGAAATCCATCATGTTCTTTCTTCTGCATGATATCTGTTGACCAAAATTAAGAAAGAAAGATTGCTAACTGGATATGAAAGTCACCAGAAGAGAAGACATGGAGACAGAAGCAGAAAGCGAGGAACAGGGAACACACGCAGTTCTAGTCCTCCTGGGTTCACAGACCCTGGGAGCTTCAGAATGGCGAGCAGAGAAAGGGAATCTGGCCACCCAGGCCCTCCTGTTTACCCAGTGCCCATCCCAGCCTCCGCAGTTCTCTCCCATGGTGGCTTAGATTATGCACCAGTTTCTGCAGAAACCAGTCACACTGCACCCATGCACACCACCCGTCACCTGTTCAGAACCCACGTTCCTCTACATAGGTCACGCTCTCCATGTGCTGCAACAACTGGGAATCCACACCTCAACGGACAGATGAAAATCACCTGAAAAGAATCCAACACCCTTTCGTGAAAAGGGACTCACAAAACTAGGGACGGAAGCATTTGCCCCAGCACAGCATCAGTGACACCACACTCGGTGACGACACACGGAAAGCCTCCCTCCCTGAGATTAGCAAGATGCCTGCTCGCACCGCTGTTCAACACAGCTCTGTGCGCTCCAGCCAGAGCAATGAGGCAAGAAAAAGAAATAAAAGGCATCTCCATTGCAGACGGCTTTACTCATGCCCAGAAAACGTAAATCTAACGAAATGAATTCTGCAACGCTGCAAATCAAAAGATCAACACCCCCAAAGCAGCTGTGTTTCTTCAGAGTAGCAACATACGATCCAAAAAGGACATTTAGAAAACAATAAGGTCTACAACAGCATCCAAACGGATAATTTATCATGGAATCCATTTCAAGAAGTTAAAGATTTATAGGCTAAAAACTAAAAAATGAACTTTGCTAGAAGAAATTTTAAAAGATCAAAATAAAGAGAAAGAAGCCCTGTTTCTGTGAATGGGAAGATCTACTACTGTTAATATGTCCACACTACCCAAAGTGGTCTGCAGAGTCAGCGCAGTCCTTGTTAAAACCCTACGGGCCTTCTGGTGGAACTGGAAGGCTGACCCTCAAATCTGCATGGAACCGTAATGGGCTTTGTGTAGCCAAACAGTCTTGAAAACGGACAAAGTTAGAGGACTCACACCTTCTGCTTTCAACACCACAAACTAACAGAGATCAATGCAGTGTGGTCCTGGATAAGGACACTCAGGCCAGGGGAACGCAACAGAGGGCTTAGAAACAGACTCAGCCATCACTGCCAGCTGGTGTTGACGAGGTCCCTAGACCACCTGAGGACGAACGGCCAGGATCTTCAGCTCATGGTGCTGCAATGACTGGGTATCCACACCCAAAACAATGAAAGTGCACTACCATGCCATGCCGCGTCAAAATTTAACTAGAAAATGGATCAATACTTTAAAAATGAGGGCTAAAACTGTAAACCTCTTAGAAGAGATCCCCAGGACCTTGAAACTGGCAAAGTATGATATCAAACCATGAGCAACAAAAGAGAAAATGGATAAACCAGACTTGCAATGTTTTGAATGTGTCCCCAGAAATTCCCATGGACATTCAATCACAACAGCATTAAGAGGCGGGGTCTCAGGAAGTGGCGGGGTGTGAGGTCTGTGCTGTCTCCCTGGGACAAAGGCACTGAAGAGGGGCTTCACAGAGTCTGGCACTTTTATGTTCACACTCTTCCACCAGATGAGGACGCAGCAACAAGGCACGATCCTCAACCTTCTGTGTACTACGTGCACGAAGGGAGTGATTCTGGTGATTCTGGCAAGAACTTACAGAGCATCTGTCACCAGACACTGAGTACACTGGTACCTCCACTGCCTACCCTCCCAAACTGAGAAACAACGGTGTATTGCTTATAAATTATCCAGTCTTCAAGCATTTTGCGATAGCAGCATAAACAAAATGAGGCAGACTTCAGCAAATCTGAAAATTTCGTGTACTGAAGGGCATTTTTCAAGAACATGAAAAGACAACCTTAAGAATGGGATAAAAGGGCTGAAGCGATGGCTCAGCAGTTATGGCGCTTGCCTGGCAAGCACGAGGACCCAGGTTCAAATCCCAGCACCACGTATACAACTAAGTGTTGGAGCAACGAAGGCCATGTGGAAAACTAAATAAAGTTGCTCCTCTCTTAAAAAAAAAAGAATGGGATAAAATATTTGCAAACCATATCTCTGATAGGAGTCTAATATCCAGAATATATAAAATGTGTGTATAATTCAACAACAAAAAGATGACCATTTAAAAAATAAGTAACGAATTCAAAGAGATATTTCTCTAAAGAAGACATACAAATAGCCAACAAACACAAGAAAGGATGCTCTACATCATTAGTCAGAAAGATGCAAATCAAAACCACAGTGGGAAATATCAAGTGTCACAGGTGATCAATGTGAAACCTGGAACCCTCATACTCAGCTGATGGGAATGTACAGAGTCCCAGTCTTCAAAATGGTCCAGTTCCGGTAGAAAATCAGATGGTAGGCCTCAAAAAATTAAACATAAAATTAACATCACCCTACAATTCCACTTCTAGGTATGTACCCCAAAGAACTGGAAACAGGCACTCCAACACAGGAAGACGTGTGCTCATGGACACGCAGCCAAAAGGTCTGCAGAAAGAGTCCACACATCCGTGAGAGTGCATGTGGATAGACAGTCTATTACATACACACACTAGCACATTATTCAGCAACAGAAAGAAATGAAAGTGCTGGAATCTGCTGCAACAGGGACAGAGAAAGCAGACAGCACGAAGGGTTCCAAAACAGATGAAACCTCAGAAACAGAACACAGGCCAGAAGTTGCCAGGGGTGTGCTCGGGGGAAAGCAGGTAGTTAGACTGCCCAGTGGACAGGGGTTCTACTGGAGTGATGCAAACATTCAGGAACTAGATAGAGGTGCTGGCTGTACAACACCGTGGATACACCAAAGCCCACTGAATTGACCATTTAAAAATTGCTCACTTTTAATCATGTGACTTTCACCTCAATAAATCATTCTTTAAAAGAACTCATTTCTCTCCCATTCTCTGGACTCTTACACCACAAACTAGTAGTTTAAACTCATTCTTTCCTGCGTTTAGTTTGAGGATTAAGAATGCTGGAGTAGAACCTCTGTCCATCACCCTGGCGGCGAGGCATGGGAGGTATCGCTGAATCCAGTACCAAGAAATGGAAGGCAAGGTTTGCGTGACATGCAGCTCAGGTGACAAAGCACCATGGGCACTTAGAGCAGCTCAGCTCATGAGGTCACTCCAGAAGCCAGTGCTCTTAGATAAACTGTGCAAAGGGTACTTCCAGAAGGTGGGCAGAGACAACACTGGAAATACTGGGCTCCACCTGAAAAGGCAGGAACATCTCCTCCTGGAGTCTGCATTTCAGGCCTGCCGCCACCTGCGGGTATTTTTCAAATTACCAAGCATTCTGATGACATGATGAGGCTGTCTGAAGTTCTCACTAAGCCTGGCAGTGTGACTTGAGGACCCAATGTCTGCTCATTGCTGCTCCCCTAGCATGCATACTCCTTTACTGTGTCATGAGAGGAAAATTCATCTTGTCTCTGCGGTGCCCATGGCCCTGAGCTCGGTAGGGGAGGGAGAGACTCTACAAAGCAAAAGGCAGCTGGGCCTCCGCCTCTCCCAGCCAGTCGCAGGTGAGCCAACCGAGGGCTGGTGTCCACGTGTGCCCCCACCTCCTTTCTGTTGCCAAGTGAGAGGCCACTGAGCAGGAGCTAGGGTGAGGATGCTCAGCTAAAGCAAAGGCAATCTGGAAGCCAGGGGCACAGATCAGCGTCCCCCGGAGTCTCCTACAGAGGCCCCTATCAGGGACAAAGGAGTTCATTCAGGGTCTGTGAGTGCTTTGCTGGGCCGGCCTGCTGCGCTGACTGAGAGGCGGCCCTACCAGCCAGGCAGAAGGCAGAGGGAGCTCAGTGACTGAATCAAACACGAAACAAACAGCCACCAACGGAGAGGTTCAGAGCGAGGCCCAGGGTGCTGGCTGGACCCAGAGGTGGGATGCGTCCCTCCTGCTTGGATTCCCTGCTGCAGCCGCTTGAGAAGGCCTGCCACCCTTCCCTGTGTCCCAACTCAGGGGGTTCCGGGGACCCCCTGAACTTGTTCACCTGCAGTGACAACATCATATGCACAACAAGGTCCAACAGCAGCCCTCTTTGGGGAGGGGGGAATAACATTTGGGACTCTGGTTTGAAGTCAAGTTTCTGAGACTCTAACTGGGGGTGGGGCGGGGCTCAAGGTCTACACTGTCTAAATTCTCAATCATCCTGAGTATTTTCTCCTTCTGCCTTCTGACTGTGCTCTCCACGAGAAGATGTGGCTTGGTGCTACTGTCCTTTGACTGTGGTAAACAGTCGTAATAGCTAAGCCCTCATCTAGGACACGCTGAGCAGGAGGGAGGAGAGGAGGCAGAGCGCTTGCCCACCACTCTCCCTGCGAATCCCTGTGCTTCACCAGTGAGTTTCAAACTTTGTGATTCTTTTACACAAGAATACTTTAAATAATTTCTTACATGGGACCCCAATATGTTAAACATGTAAGTGAAGCTGCCCTGGGTCCCCGGCAGGGAGGACAGGGACTCTAAGATGTTCATGCTGCCGCCCGAAGAGGAGTGTGTCGGCCTAGAGAGAAGGGAAAAGAGGGCCCAGGGCTCAGCTCCCTGCAGTATGGGTCCTTCCTCCATGGGCCTGCTTTCCTCTGCTAAAAAATCAGATGCTGAGCCGGAGAGGGCGGCTAGGTTTTTCTGCCATAAAGTCCCCCCTTTTCCATGAGCAGGGGAAGAGAACAGTGTTAAGCACTTGCTCAAACAACATGCAGAAAACCACACATGTAAGCAACCAGTTATTTAAGTCCCTCCACAAGGCAGGCTGACATTTTCTAAACTTGTCCTCAGTGAGACTTCCTCACGTCATCTCTACTGATTTTCCTAAAAAGTTCCAATGCAGAGCACGACTTACTTTCTGAGACCACCAAACCCGTAAATTTCACAGATAATGAGGGAGTCCTAGGCCTGACTCTGGGAATCCAACAAATCAGGTCATTCACTCCAAAAACCAAGCACAAAAAGGTCACCGTGAAAAGCACAAAGGAACTTTAATTAGCCACACCAGGATGACCAGGGGACCCATGTCCTCAGTCCGGTCTTCTAGGGGCTAACAATGACTTTTGAGGCGGTATAGAAAGGGGTGTGCGCAGCTGGAGGACTGTCACAGCTGCCAATGCAGGTGGTCCTGCCCATCATTTTCTCAGGATTGCTCAGGCAGGGTTTTGTCCCAGATAACAAAGTTGCAGCTGCCTGGGGTGGGGGTGGCGCTTCAGCTCAGTATCAGGTGGTTATCAGGAAGGACTTTGCTCCTGGAATCCAAAGATGATAGATGCAGAATGGAGGCAGAGATGTCAAGTCTTCAATGTCATTTTCAGCCAATCTTTGGACATTTGCAGGCAAAAGTGAAAAGCCCAAGACCTCGTTATGAAACCCAGACATTCACCAGCCTCGTGAGCACAACTCTGCCACACGGCCGACTCCACCTGCAGGTCAAACCTCAGGTGCTCTTTCCAAGGTCTCCCCCTTCCCAGGATGCTCATGTCTGCGCACACCACCCCATTCTAACCCGTCCTGCCTGGCAAAGTCCAGACCACCAAACAGCTCTCAACAGATGGAAGGCCGCAACTATGCTGTTTCCTTCCTTTGGGGCCTGTTTCCCCCTTGCATGCCGAGCTGGGAACAGTGGCAGAGTAATGCCTTTACGCGTTCCACTGACTTGCCCTCTGTCACTGGAGAAGAGGGTCCACGCAGCTCCCTCAGCAGGGCCTGCTCAATACCGCATGGCAGCATTTATCCTCAGAAGGCATTTCCGTCTGGCAGTTAAGCACACGTACATGTGGCACAAGTGTGTACACGGTACTTTTATTTTTTCATCTCTTCAAAAGAGTTTTCCTTGCTGAAAAATAAGATATGTGGATTGCAAGATCAGAAGGGTGACATGGCTGGCTGGCTCCACTGCTCTCCAAAACACAGCAGTGATAATTTACATCAAGGTCAAACAAAGAACTCCTCCTTAGAGCACCCTGCAGCACCCATCCTCCCCCCAGCCCTTCAGCGCCCACCCGCCCTCTAAGAGACTGCTCTCCTCAGCTGGACATGGCACCACCCAGAGCTCTTACTACGGCTGGCTGTGAACCCAGATGGTCACCATCTGTATCTCCCAACCTCCCAGCTCCACTGCGTGGGTGTGACAAGGCTTAAATCAGGGCACGAACGTAAAGACCTGACCCAGAAGAGACGCTCCAATGAATTCTGATTTCGCTACCATCTCGGTCCTTTCTGCCTCCTCCGCCTGTCCCAGCCTCGGACCCGCTGTGAACTGGCCTCCCCTACAAGCACAGGTCTCTGAGCTGAGCTAACTGCAGACCCAAGCAATCTCAGCTCCATCTCACACATGGAAAGATACCTGGTGTTTGTCACCTCTTCTTTCCAATTTGCTTAGGGAAAGAGCACACCAATTTCCCCTGAAAAATATTCCTTCTCCCACTCTCTATTGCAGTGGGATTAATTCCAACTCCAGTTCCAGAGAGGGCTCTAACTGGTGTTTAAACCAGAAGGGGAGAGGGAGAGACGGAGGCCTCCATGAGGAACTTGAGTTTGGAATCAAATTGAAGGCAGGCAATGTACATCAAGTCTTTAGACTGGACGGACGAAGATCCCCAGGGCTCTGAGCCACGGAGCTCTGGAAACGTATGGACCCAGGATGCAGCACCTCGGGCCTGTATCTTCTCACGGGAGGCTTACTGTGAAGCACCTCCAAGGGGTTCCTGGTCCATTCTTGACTGAGCTCACTAGAGCCTTGCGCAGGGCCTCAGACTGCTTGGCGGCACAGGCCGTAGCCACCATCTGCGCCCTGCTGGAGGACAGTATGGAGTCCTGAGGAGACTGCCTCCTCTCTGGACACTGGTGCCCACAGGGCCATGACACCCATCTGCATGGAGTCTACCTGCACTGGCATAATCTGTGCTCAAGACAGGGGTCTGGAGCCTTCGAGTTTGAGACTTTAGAAAAACCCACGACAGCTAACACTGGCTGCGTACTCTGCACGGGGAAGGGCTCCAGTTTGGATATGAGGTGTCCCCCAGGTATTAATGCAGGAGGCGAAATGACTCAATTATCAGAACTGTAGTAGTTACCACTCATTTGAAAGTGCTACCATAACTGGGTGGTAACTCTAGGCGGGTGGGCCTTGGCTGGAGGAGGTGGATCACTGGGGGAGTGTCCCTGGAAATTATATCTTTAACATTAACCAAGGCTCCTCCTTTCCCCCTCACTCTCCGCTTCCTGGCCTCTGTCCTCTCCCACGATGTCCTTTTCCCACATTGCAGACCCAGAGCAATGGAGTTGGCAGACCATGGACAGAACTTCTCCAACATGAGCCCCAAATAAACTTTTCCTCCTCTAAATTGTTCCTGTCTAGGATTGACAGGATGACAAATGATGACAACTTAACACATGAGGCCATTAATGTAAGCATATGTACCCCAATAAGTCCTCTTAATATTCCCAAGAGTCAAATTGTATTATTTTGTTCTTTTTAGGGATAAAGAAACAGAACTCCTAAGGCAGAACCAACTTCCTTATTGTTTTTCTACAAATGAGCAGCACTGATGGGATGCAAACCCAAACAGCAGGATTCTGGAGCCTTCGAACCAACACCCTACACTAACTCTCAAGAAAATGGCCGCACTCGGAGCATCAGTCCCAGCCCCAACCTCATCTCTTAAATATGTGGTCACCTACAGTGAGGCATGGAGCTCACCACCACCTCCACATGTGACTCTAAGTAGGCATTCAGTTTGTGTCACCAAAGCCATCGTCCTGATGTCCTCTGCCTGTGCATAAGGCTAACGAGGAAATGATTATCTTCTCCTTTGGCATCTAGGAGCTGCTGAATAAGGGGCCATAGAATCCAAAAGCTTTGCAGCAACATGTTAAGCCAGGCCACTGAGGCCCTTTGACAGTACAGACCAATGTGCTTCCACCTCGTCTGCAGAATTGCTTTTCCTCCAGCATCTGGAATGTGGCAATTGACCAATTCAAAATGCACTTCATTTTGTCAAGAATTTGATGTTTCTCATATACGAACATACTGAAATGTATATATTATATACATATGTATGTGCATATACGTGTGCGAGCGCAAGCGCGCGCGCGTGTGTGTGTGTGTATAAATTATCCCTACAAAGAATTGGGGGTTTTTCCCTTAAAAAAATACTAAGGCTGAAAATATTTTTTAAAAAACATCCCAAAGTCAGGTAGAGTTTACTCAGGTAATAGATTGTTCACTAGTCTTATAAATTGTCTTGCAAAGTCAAAATGTCAAAACAAAATAATAAAATTAGATCTAAAGATCAATTCACCATCTAAGTAATTTTGTGAATTTTCTACAGTTGTTTAATGCCTCTTCAAAAATTTGGGAATTAAAATGCTAAATGCAAAATAATTTTATTTCCACCCCACTAACACTGACCGAGTCAGTTTTCCAGGCTTCACAGCTGAAGCACCTGCATATGGGGATGCTTCATAAAGCACAGGGCCATCACCTTGGGGAATGGGAGGTAACGCACCATGAGAGTTTCTTCTGTGACATGGTGGCATGTTCGATGGAAACGTTTGAGGAAACCACTGTTTCACTTTGGACCTGTCTCAAATGTCTGGATATTTATTTGGTCATATATTTTTCTTTCCACCCCATCAACTTTCCAACATGGCAGCGTCTGCCTTGTTCACTGTTGTTAAAAATACTGTATTTGTTTTCCAAGAGAACACCCCAAGGTGAGCGAGTTCACAGTAATTTGGTGTACTCATTGAATATATGTGGTCATTCACTGATTCATTTCCTTATTCTTTGGTCTGGCTTCTTCAGTAAAATATAAATTCCACAGGACAATTTTCAAAAGCTGGTTGCTGAGACTGGATGGCAGGATGTGATGAAGGCATTGCAATGGAATTCATCATGGCAGTTTCTGTAGTGTTTCCAAAGCCTCCTTCCAAATCAATTCATTCAAGGGACATTTGCCCCTAACATGTTGGGGCTTCTGGACCCTGGGGAAGTCATGAACAAGAACAGGGCAGACTGAACAAGAACACCTTCTAGGCATGGTGGCCCCTCCCTTCTGTCCTGACTAGAAACCTACCACAGCAATCAAAGGAAAGACTCGGCAAGCACTTTGTGAAGTCCACAGGTTTTCTTGAATTTCATAACTTCTCCCTGTCTTACCACAGTAAATTCAACTTCACGATGTGTTTTAAACTGTTAATTTTTTTAAAAAAAAATCTCGCCAATTTCACTGGGCTCAAATATTCCTGAGGAAATCTATCATCGTTATCATTTCCGTTCTGCTCCCTCACCTGTCTTCTTTCACTAAGGCAGAAGAGCAGATCAGAACCGGGGACAGGCTTCGGTGGAGATGCGTGCCAGCACCCAGCTCAGGCATCCCTTGGCCTGTCTAACACGCAGCCTCAGGAATAAAGCCACCCTCCTCCAGGAGACAGCAGCAAGGGGTCATTGTGGCTGCAGACTTCTTCCAGGAGTAACTGGATAAGTCATATTTTGCTCCAGTTTATTATTTTCTACTAGATTTTATTTATTTAAATCCCAGAAACTTTTGCTGACATGGCAAGGCAGAAGCAGAAAGGTTTTGTGAAATTTAAAAGAACCTGTAAGTGGACACTTGTTCTATAAATCTTTAAAATGCTAGGCTATTCTGTGGAAACCACTTTTACAACACCCTTCCAGCCTCCTTGAAAGAGACAGCTCATAAAAAACCCACTTTCTGTCCCAGCAGCAGCAGAGTGGCATCAACAGACATGATTAACTTTCCTGCAGCGTGAACACAAGTTCACCCAGACACCAGGTACCCAGTGCAGCAGAGCGGCAGGAGGAGGACGGTGGCAGAATGTCCCAGGGAGAACTGCAGGCTGAGCCCCTCTTCTCCGAACACCCGGCAAAGTCAGACATTGCCTCCTGATATTTTGTGGGCCCTCTCTAGCACCTGGGCTGCAATAGGTCCTCAAGCCACCTGAATCCCTCCTCCTTTGATTTATGTTGTTAACACCCAGAAGGCCACGGTGAACTCTCAACTCAATGCTTTAAGAATGAATAACCTGGGGTGGAAGGCGGTGATATGGGGCTGGTAGTCTGAAATCCCTCTCCCAATCTCAATGCAGTCAACCCCAAGTGACAGCTTCAAAAGTCTTTTCCTCTGAGCTGCAAGCTCACTGTCTGGTAGGAATACTTGGTGCTCAGAGGTGGGTGGGAAAGGCAAGCATTTACTCCTGCCAGAGGGCTGCGGTGGAGCCTGGCTGGCGGTGGAGCCTGGCTGGCGAAGGCGCCTGTGCAGGCAGCCTACTGCTCGTGCCCTCTCCTAACACGGTGCCACCCTCTACCCTGAGTGGAGGCGCTCAGGGTCAAATGAAAATGGCTGTAACCAGATCCAGCGGAGGCCATATTCTGAAAACGGGCCAACGGACTTACTTTCTCACATTTTGAAGCTGTTTTGTTTGTGGGACCATTGCATTTTGAGTCTTCTTCAGCAAGTTTTCTGGCTGCTATCTCCATTTTGGTCTAGTCCACAGGTCCTATAAATTCTCCCTGTGTACTCATCCTCATGCTTGTCCCTCCTTCCTCTAGGGCCTCCACCCAAGTTCACGGCTACTGCACAGTGTCCCTCCATCTGTCCTATGATGCCCTTTTCCATCCCCCTCAACCTTGCCAACCTTTCTCTCACAACATTACAACACGAATGAGTTCATCTGCTGATTCTCCAGCGAGAAAACCCGTTTGTGACACGAATGAGAGATTCATCAATCAGAAAGGAGCTGGAAGCTACACAGTCCTGGGCAGCATTTGATCCAACCAATGCCACATTTTCTCCCCACTGGGGTTTCCAATGGTAGCAGGTCATGAGCACTGTTTCTGAAGTCTCAAATTCCCCTTTCCTGTCACCTTGTTATGGTTCAACCTTGACAATTCAAAACTAACCTTCACAAACACACTGATTCAAGCAACACTTCCTTGAGCACCTCCTATCTCTGAGCTCATCAATGGAGGTAAACCAGAGAACGGAAAGACCCAGCCACCCTCTCAGACAGTAAAGACCCTGAAGGCGGGGGCCATGTTCCCGGTACCTCTCAATTAAAGCCAGGTGCTAGCCCCAGGAACATCCAGGAAGCCCCTGGGCTCCATGCTTGTGTGGTGTCCCTTGGTCCTCTTCAGGACTGCAGAGCAGCTAGATGAACACTGCTGGCCCTGCACCGCAGCCTCAGTTTGAGTCCTGGCCCTCACTAAGTATGCAATCTCAGACTAAGTACCTAACTTTACTTGTTTCAGGTCTTCAAATGTCAATGAAAACCAGCAGCAATGGATTCGTCCAGGATTCAGTGAGTTAATATGTGAAGTGGTAAAATGGTTTAGCACGCAGTAAGTGCTCGAGATTTGGTTGCTATTTTCTGTGGAATACTCCTGTAGTACTAATGGAAAAAGAAAATGCCTCCTCACTATGTCAAACATCTCTCCACGGCAAACGAATTCGTTAAAATTTACAATCTGTATCAAAAGGTTACAACCCTGCCCCACCCTGCCCTGCCGTGACATGAAGCGTGATAAAGGAACACACAGATGCTCTTGCAGATACGCGTACACACGTACAAAAGCATGCATTGGTGAAAAATATTTCAAGAGGGCTGAAAAAAAAAAAAAAGGAGATAAACAATGATGAAAGCCATGCCCAGCAGCAACCATTTCCAGGTGACCTGGTGAGTTTTCAGCTTCAAACAGGTCACATCAAGTGCTCCCCGGCGCCATTACCCAGGGATCTGTCACTCACACATCAGACTCCCCTGCTCTGGCCTCTTCTCACACAGAACATGATGCCGGAGACAGAAACACCACTATGGGTGGGTTATGGGGTGGTCGAAGGGTGTGACACAGAGAGGGAAAAAAACAAGAACCAGAAACAAACCCGAGATGCCAGCAGGGAGGCTTTCCTGTGTCCACAAAAGACCTGCTTTACTAAATTCCACAGGCTTTCTCCAGGGACCCAATTTAAGGTTTGAATTACACGAGATTTGGCAAGAACCCCTTTGAAGTTCATCTGTAATTGTCTCTTTAGGATCAGTGGAGAGCCCCATTGGTGATGGCCAGGAGAAGTGCAAGCTGAGTGGCCTTCTGCCTGTGGGGTGGGGTGACACCCAGCCCAGGTCCTCCACTGGCTTGTCTGCGCCCTCTTTAAACAGGCCACAATGATTCTGTGGGGTAACCACCAAAAGCCAGCTTTGGCTTAATCAACCATTTGTTCCAAAGTAGTTATTACGTCTCATCACACTCCCAATTCTGCTTTATTTTATGTGACCCTCATCCGGTATTTATCAAGTTCTAGCTCTCAAGAGTACCAATCATTCTTCTCGTTCTACCCCTAGCTAGAGGTTAGCTAAGGAACCATCAGCCAAAGTTCATATGGAATAGCCGAGAACAGTCTGTGCACACAAATGACATGATTACATGTGTACAGCTTCAGGAAGAATGGGGACAATGGAACAAGAGGGGCATTTGGGAGACCAGAATAATCATCTGAGTTGGAGATAAGAAAAACCTTAACCATGACTGTGACATTAAGGATCAAAAAAGGTCTAGCCCCAACAATCCAGGGGCAAAGATGGACACGGCTTTTGACTGAGTGGCACGAGGGCAGGAACAGGAGGAGAGGGAGATCGCACTTCCGGACTGGTATAGCGCAAAAGCTAAGTGAGGAAATGAAGGGTGCCTTCTTCATGAGAAACACATCCATCAGTGGCAGACGATGTGGATTTGGGACTCCAGAGGGACACTGGGACTGGAAAGCATCAAGACAGGAGGTGAGGGAACAGGCAGTACGGAGAAGCAGAGCAACAGCAGCGTAAAGGAACCATGTTGAGCATGGGCACACGTGTGCCAGCTTCACTTTCATGATCCTCTGAAGGAAGTCTGAGAACACACACCCAGAAAAACTAAGTCATCTGCTCAGGTTTCTGGAGTTCAGTGAGTAGAGGGGCAAGGATCTGAATTCAGGTCTCCCTGACTGACATGCCCGTGTTGTAACACTGTGTTGACACTGAATCCTTAAGTATGTGAGGAGGAGGAGGGGAGGACCTGCCAGGGACACTGACAGGCTGCCTCGAGGACTGGGCAAGCACAAAGTCCACAGGAGGACAGCGCAAGCACGCAGGAGGAACAGGTGGGCAGCCAGGTCTGCTGCCACACCTGCTGGACTCTGATTACAGTCACTGGCAGGCAGCGTAAGAAGGCATAGTAACTGTTCATGTGGGTGCTGTGAAGGAAGACAGCAAGTACAGAGTCCCTTGGCTTTCAGGGGAAGGAGAGATTTGAGATTTTTCTTTCATTTTAAAAAGACTGGATAAAATTTACTCAAGTTCATGAGCTGAAAGTGAAGGGGATGGAGATAGGGACAGTGTGAGTATGAGAAAGGGAAGGAAGGGCTGGTGCGATAAGCTGTGGAGGAGACAGTAGAGTCAGCTGAAAAGCATGGTCTTGACCTTGGGATGGAGGAGAGCACCTCTTCTCTGACATCAGAGGGAGGAATGGAAACACGAATAACAACTGCGACTAAAAATGTTAACACAGACGATGGAAGTCAAGGATGGTCTTAGCAGACACGCCTGGCATTCCTGGACCAGCTCTCTGCAGATAATGAAATGTGACGGGAAGGTCTGGACTGGAGGGCTAGGACTATGAAAATCAATGAACTGCAGCTCCAGGGCCAAGCAGGAGGAAGCACTGCATATCAGACGCAGCTAGTATGGAAAGCTGATTCCTCCAGCAGCTGAAACTGTGCACACACCAATCTGGGCTGTCAGGAAAGCGTGTGCAAGAATGTCTCCATGTGCACACTTGCTGTGGATGAAGACAGCCATCTGTCACTCAGGGCTGAATGTAATTCCACCACCTCTGTGTCTCCAGAGATGTCTGTAGGAGAACCGAATGTCAATTTATAAAATGGGGGCTGCCTGATGTTCCTTATTTGTAGTCTTTATTACTACTAATGTATACACACACTAATAATATATACACGCAAATGTATGTATACAGATACTCAAACGTTGGAACAAGGCACGGCAAGGCAGAAAGCCAGTGGGAAGAGGAAGGAAAGGAAAGCTCTTCATGTGCTTGAAAGCTGAGTGCCTACATCTGAATGAGAGCATTCTGCACTTACCTTTTTAACAAGAGGAAAGACAAGGAAAAGTCCTCCTGCTTAAAAAGAAAGAAGGGGCTCTGAGTACTAACCTACAGGCATCATTATCTTCCTGAACCATGCTCCCTCCATGCAAGAGACGCAAACTCCAGTGCTAAAATGCAGCTAATGAATTCCGTGAGAGCTCCTGATGAGCGCTTTAGCCCCACCACAGGGTGGCTGAGCTCCACAGCCACTGTCCTGCCATTCCCAAACCCAAGGGAAGACAAGCAGGGCCAACGAATTCTGCACCAGGGCCTGTTTCACGAGGCTGGTGGAAAGTTTCTGAGACTTAGGGCTTCTGCTGTGACATTACCTACAAGGCTCCTTTTCCATTCATCGGTTACCTTCAGTAGCAGCGGCAGGTCGCGAGTCTGACTGATGCTCTAAGTACTAACAAGGTGTCTTAGCAAGGAGAGCATCTAGAACAGCTGAACTGAGCTCATCTGTTTGCTTGTTAACAGGAATTTTCTGGGTGTTTGGAAAGGCTGGTGCTAACTTCAGCTTCTTCTCCAGCTGAAGTAGTTACTGACTGACACGTTTAAGATCAAGGATAAAATGGCCACTGCCCCTTTCCAAGTCACAAGGTGGCAGATTTACTGTCAAAACAGCAGAGTTCTCCTTCAGGACCTAAAGAGATACTTCAGCTTGCTTAGAACAAGCAGCGGAGAGGGAACAGGAAGTACCTGAAGTCCTTTTCTCACGTGTTTAGCCTGGTAATAGGCTTATTTAAATGCCTGGAAGTCTGTGGGCCTTTATAAAGCAGCACTTCAATGAATGCTTAGTGCAGCTGGTGACAAGTGTGGGGGACCTGGGACCAGTGTCACATCTTCCCTGCAGACACTGGGAGCTGTGGGTCCCTGCCAAACTGCCACCAAGCCTGACTCCGAGCATTCTCCGCACTGGGGGCTGTCCTTAACACGGACACCTGAACAGAATTCCCTCTGGCCAGCTGCAAGGGAGGTTTGCACACTGAGCCTAAGTGGGCTGCCTGCTAACTCCTCCCAGTGGTCTTATTCCTTTCCTTTGGAACGACACAACAAATCCAATTCTCTTCCACAGGACAGCAGTTCAGACATTCTTTCAGTCCCAAATCAACCATCCATCGGCACAGCAATCTGACGTTGCTTGGCAGTTCTGTGATATATATATGACACTGCACTTCCAAGACAACAGCCAGAGTGGTTAGCTACACTTCAACGAATTAATAAAATTCCAATTCAGACCCCAGTCACCCGAGCCACCTCCCACCTGTATCTCGTGGCCACTACAAAGGAGAGTAGAACATTTCTAGCAGGGCAGGGCTCCACTGCTGGCAGGCTCTCCGCTGCGGCCTGCTCCGCTCTGAGTTTCCGGCTTACACCCTGGGCTCAGCAGGCCCATCATTTCCTATCACCTACTTTTTAGTCCCACCTTTACAAAGAGTCTATGTGATCTGATTTCTTTTTTATTGTGAGGGGTATTGGTGGGGAAATGAAAAGGAATTCCACCGCACCTTCTGTGAGCCGGAAATGCTTACCTGGCTTATGGGCTGGCTGACAAGCTCTGATACCCTCATCTTTTTAGATCTAAACTCAGCCCGAGGCCAAGTCGCTGCCTATATCATACACACACAATTCTATTATTAAAAGGGAAGCAAATGTTCTTTGCACTTAAACTCACAAAGGCGAGAAGACAGATTTCATATCTTTATTCTTTATTTCTGGGGAAGCTGGGCAGAGCAAGGGGAGAAAAAACAACCTTCTTTATAGGGATCTAGAAACTCTTAAAATGGTCTCTCAACGACCCTGACTAATCTGTACTTTGGCATCTTTTCCAGTTGCTTTAAAAACATATGCAACTTGAGGATGTGCACACCAGCACTGATGATCCAGATGCAAAAATTAGACACTATTAAGGCACAAACGCCAAACTGCCACTTGGTGAGAAAGCACAGGTTAAGAAGATGTCAGTCCAGTTAGTCCTGAGTCCGTCCGGCTGGTGCTCACTCATGTCAGAAACACCTGACTGTCAGCACTTCTTTTGTCTTTGCTCTGGTCCTCCTCCCCGCCCACATCTTTTAGTAACTTCCCATTCTCCAAATTCAGGTGAGCTAAAGGATCCTTCTAAAGCAAACTGGCTTCCCAGACGTAAGACGGCCAGAAATCACTCAAGAAGAAAAGGATTAAGTAAGTGACTGGATTAAGTACAGTCACCTTTTTATTCTAACTCACTTAAGAGATCCTCAGCCTCTGCCTCGGGAAGCTAAGGCAGGAGGATCATAAAGCCAGTCTCAGTAACTTAGTGAGACTCAAGTCTCAAAATAAAAAATAAAAGGGCTGGGGATACGAGTAGGTGGTTGAGTGCCCTGGGTTCAATCCCTGGTACCACAGCAAAAAATTTAGAAAAAAAAAATTAAAAAAAAAAAGTAAAAATAAATAAATAAAAATTAAAAATAAAATGAAAGGTCCTTTACAAGTCCCAGAAACAGAACTCAGCAACCCTTTTCAAAGCATTTGTATCCCACTGGGATCAGTTACACCAGAAGTACCGAAGCATGCGGAAAGCTTTGGAAACGATCCTCAGCAGCAAGGCCCATGGGGACACGGAATGGAGCATGAAGTCAGCCTTGATGTGGGGCCCTGGGAGGGGTTTCAGGGTCTTCCACATTCTCATCTCCTATGTCCTCACAACCTGGGAGGGGCACACACCATCGCTGTTCCAGATGGTGACAGGAGGAGGTCAACGGGCTTCGTGACTCCTCTTCATTCCTAGAGCTACCAACTTGAGTCTTAGAAAAGCTGGTGGATCAGAGCAGCAGTCACAGAAACAGGCAGCTCGCCACGGGCTGTGGAGAGGCAGAACAGCGGCCACTGCTGTTGGAACTTAATATTTTAGACTGGGAAGAAAAATCGAGGCTGAGTTCTACCTATTTATTTATTTAGCACCTCACATGTGCCAGGAAAGAACTCTACCACTGAGCTACACTGCCGCGGAACCTCAGCTTTGAAGGAAAGAAGCTTGCCGTTTTATTTCAAAATGCACCTCGTTTTACTGGTATTAACATTTTCCAACTTGTGTTAAAGTTGTCTTGGCATGACAAGTTCTCTGAAGGAAACAAACTTACCCTGCAGGCTGTGCCAGGAGCCAAGTGTCAGAGGGTGCTGCGCTGCGTGCAGTAGTCCCCTGGGATGCTCCTGCAACGGTGTCTTCTGAACACCCTGAGAACTAGGGGAGCAAGGCCCCCACCTGCAGCTTCCTGCCTGGCCTCCTCCCTCGCGCCCCTCAAGAAAGCTTCCATAGCCCCCCACAAAAGCTCTGGGCATCCACAGGCACACTTCCAACCCTGTTCACGAATGTGTGCCAATGATTAACTCCAACAGGGAAGACTATGCTGTACAAAAAAAAAAAGAGAGAGAGAGAAGGTGCAGCTGGTCTTATCTCCATCCCTCTTTCCAGATGACTCTTCACCCAGCCAGGGGAAACAACACTAGCCCTCCATCTATTCCACAGCAGAAACCCAGCCCTTGCTCCGGTTAAAGACCAGGTACAATTCTGATTCAGCCAATGGAGATCTAGAATCCTTAAAAATACCTGAAGACCTTTGACCTGAGAGCGTGAATTCTTCTATCACTTCACCTCATTCCTCTCAAGTCTCAGGCAAAAAGCAGGAGAGGCTCCGAGCTGCAGAGAGGAGCCCTGCGACTCCATCACCAAGAGCAGTCTTGCGATCATGAACAGGAGCGGGATGAAAGGATGATGGAGTTTGAACTCGCATCCTTCCCATGGACGTGCCTACTTTGTAAGTTTTCCTGTAACTGTAAACCTTCATACTCCCTTTCTTTAAAGACCACAAAAAAACAGTAGTGACATTTTTAGATGTCATTCATGGTTTTTACTCTACAATGCAGTAACCATTTTCTACTGGTTCATTACAGTACTTGAAATCCCTTTAAGTGATCTGGGCTTTCAGTGGTAAGTTAAGTGGAAGAGTTGGACCACAGTCAAATCTGTAATGCATGTTGGTGCACAAGGCTGAGACTCAAGTTGTGGCACATGCAAATAAAAAAGCAGGTTTCTGTGAAAGTAGCCGTTACAGGATTTGGCCAAAACGTAACTACAGGATCTCTGTTGCCAAGGTCCTGTTCCTCACATTTTCACATTCTTTCATGATGTGGCTGTACTGGAGAAGTCCTGTTTTGAGGCTCTCTATGATCTCCATGCCACATCTCTTCCTCTAAGAGCCTGGTGATGATGCTGGTTAAGAAGTTATAACCAGGGCTGGAGCAGTGGCTCAGTGGTTACGGTGCCTGTCTGGCACGTGCGAGGATGTGAGTTCAAACTCCAGAACCACGTACATAATGAAGTGTCTGAGCAACGCAAGCCACATGAAAAACTAAATAAAACTGATTCTGTCTTCTCTCTCTCACTGTCCCTCTCTCTTAAAAAAGTTATAACCCCAGTTCAATACTTCAGAGAAGTCCAGGTGTTAATTTTAGCGACACTTTTAAACCAATCTTATTATTTAAAATAAACGTTTCTCAGCCTACCTCTATCTGAGAAATGGCCAACATAGGAGAAGTGATGCATCTGCTCTTTACATACTGTCTCACTATGAATACCCTTGAGGCTAGGTACATTCTTTCAACGTGGACAGCAGAAAACTAAGAAGGGTAGAATGGCATTTGTACCACCAGGCATCTGCAAGACGCCAGGGAGCCTGAGAGCTCGCAATCATCATTCCTCATCGGTTTCCTCTTCCTTCGGAGAAGAGAAAGACCGGCTGTGGCCCCATCTGCTAACCAGGGGCTGGCCCGCGCATGTCTGAAGGCCTTCAAGTCAGGCAAAGCTTGGCAAGACCGGCACAGCAGGAACCCTTGCTATCAGTAAGTATTCTTGGAGCTATACAAAAATAAATAAAATTTTGGTCCTTTTGAAAGGAAAATGAATGAATAGCTACATTGTTATAGACAAAAATCAACTTAGATTCTGGAATAGTGGTTTGAAAGAGGAGGATTATGAAAATAAAGCAGTTTTTTTAAAAAGGAAGAGGGAAAGTTAGAGAGAGAGAAAAAGAGAATCCATTTTATTTAGTTTTTCATGTGGCTTTCATTTCTCCAAGACTTCATTGTGTATGTGGTACTGGGGTTCAAACTCACTTACTTGCGCATGCCAGGCAAGCACCGTAACTGTTGGGCCACGGCTCCAGCCCCGAAAATAAAGCATTTTGTATAGTAAGTAAATCACTACTCCCTCATTGATAGGAAAAAAAACTGAGCTCATGGTTATGGACATCAAAACAAACCATGTTAACTAAGCAAAAGACTTCAGATATAATACCTCATTTAAATCTACACTTCTATGCCAAAGCAAAAAAAAAAAAAAACAACTTTATTTTTTATTTTTCCAGCATGCACACAGAGAACACTGAAGTACTTGTTTGGTAGGTTACTTTGTTTACTTATTTGGGGAACTTTCTGTGACTAACTCAGTAACTCTTTGAAATGTGGTTATAAAAAGTAAACACTTTTTTGTCCTTAAGTTGCTAACTCTTGCCCTAATTTTTCTTTCAAGGCTAAGGTTGAATCCTATCTTTTATGGCACCTCAATAGAGTTCTTGTTCAAGCATTTATGGATTTTAAAAAAGTTTTGGAGGGGGGTACTAGGGATTGAACCAAGGGGTGCTTTTTCACTAAGCCACATCCCTATCCCTTACCTTAAAAAAATATTTTTTAAAATTTTGAGACAGAGTCTTGCTAAGCTGCTGAGGCTGGCTTTGAACTTGTGATCCTCGGGCCTCAGCCTGCTCAGTTACTGGGATTACAGCTGTGTGCCAGTGCCCAGTAGCAGCTATAATTGTACACAGCTGGCTGCAGGCATTTCTGTGGGCTCTTCATGAAGACAAGAAGACATTCTTCATTTTTATAACAGGGTCAGATTTGTTGCTTCCATGCCTAAAGTCGGAGGCAGATAGAAAGCTTTCCTATCTCCATACTGGATACCTGTATTCAGGAGCTCAGTGATGCCCAGGCGAGGAAGCCAACCTGACTGAAGTAGCTGAACACCCAAAAGCCATGCTCTATGCTGGTGGCTGTGGAACTCCCTAAATCCTGATATGTCTGTTCCATGAGATCAGAACACTTGTGAAACAGATGATCATCATGTCACACAGTGAATGCGAACAGGGCTGGGGGCAGCCAGGGGTAAAGCGTGCGAGTGGCACCCTTGAAGCCCTGGTCTGCTAATCCCCAGCAACCCCTCCCACCAGATCTGATGGTGTCCTGACAGGCCGCTGAGCTCAGTGCCACCGGAGTGACCAGTCCTCCTACTCTTGTCCGTTACTTGGCCACACAAAAGCTCAGTGAAGCCTGCATTGCAAGCACACCTAAGAGAATTTCTAACCCATTTACTTCGCTGCACTCTTTCACTGATTAAGAGGAAAGCAATTATTTGATAACTGACAGTGAATAGCGCAGTCCAACTCATAGGAAACCTTGTTTGAGAGGTAAATTTGAGAACCAGTGGTCCAGAGGTCTCAGAATCATGCAGGAAAGTTTTAAAAGCTCTATCTTATTTCTAATCAAACCTCCAGACTTACAGATGTGGTATGACTACTTCCACAACTGCCTGTAAAACCTGGACATGGTGGTGCATGCCTGTAATCACAGCAACTTGTAAGGCTGAGGCAGGAGGATCACAAGTCTGAGGCCAGCTTCAGCAACTTAGTGAGACCCTGTCCTAAAATTAAAAAAATGAAAAGAGCTGGGGATGTGGCTCAGTGGTTAAGTGCCCCTGGTTCAATCCATGGTACCAAAAAGAAAAACAGAAAAAGGAGAAGAAAGAAACATCTGCAAGGAGGTACTAAGGCAGCAGACCGGTGAGCACGGGCCTGCTCGCCCATGAGCTGGACTGAAAGGCCACCCAGCACAGGGCTCAGCCTCTGCAAGGCTCCTCAGGATTCCGTCCCAGCAGGGGCGTGGCAGGGAGACACTTGTGATCAACTTGAAGGAAACAGAATGGGGAAAATAAAAACCAGTTTCTTTTTGGGGTACAGAGTGCAGGAAACTTGGCCAAGGCTTTTCCCCACTAGTTTTTCTTGGCCTCGGTTCTCTGGTATATTTTTTAGGACTTCACTGATCACTGGTTTTACATTTTAATTGTGTGTATGTGTGTGTGTGTGTGTGCATGATTTTTAAACTAGAATCGTTCTCAAATATGACAACTGGATGTATATATATTTAAAAGGCTTTTATATACATATAATTGACAACTGCTGGAAATAATGAAAATTTAGAAACTTGCTGTATTGATAATGCGTATTGTGTAAAGTCCATCCCTCCTGTCAGTGGCCATTTCCATGCAGAGGAGCACTAGTATCTTTAATTTTTTTTATTTAACAGCCTAACTAAATGCCTGCATTGTACAAGGTTTCAACAAATATTAGTCATGAATTTTAGAAATCCAGGAATGTTTCTCTACTCCATAAAACTAAGAAGAATTTCTTACTGAACTTAAGCCTTCCTACTAAAAGGGAAATTGGAGAGAATCCAAATTCAATATTTTTATGAACTGAAAGATATGGGCCTACTTGATTGTAAATCATATATAAGAACTGGTTTTTATATGGTGAAGTGTCTTTTTTTAAAGAGAGACCAAAGAAATGTGATTTTTCAGTGGGCACCTTCACATATTACTGGTGGTAATATAAACGAGGACACTTTCTGAAGTGAAATTTGACAATCTGCAGCACATTCTAAAAGGGCTTCAATTCCTTCTTCTGAATAATTTTGCAAGTAATGCATCCCAAAGAAATAACCACTGAGATAACACCATTCGAAACAATGATGAGCTGGGGAAAATCCAAATATTTTAAAATGGGTTAAGCAAATGATGGCATTATCAATAACATACTCATTAAAAATTAGGCTACAGAAAAATACTTGGTGACTTCGTAGAAAGTTGATGTGAGACAGACAGAAGGAAGGCTACAATGGTTATACCATAAAATACTGAGAAATACTAACATTAACTTCACAACAAAGGTGATTTTAACTTTCTCTGAAATCACATTGCACATTTTCTGAACTCCCCAGAAGTCAGCGATGCTGCTGCTGTAACCAACAGCGTGCCCTGGGGGTTGCCATCTTCATCCCACTATTGCTTCTGAAGGAAGCCACACTGCTGCTGCACAGCAGCTTCTCCTCCCGGCTCCAGATGCCTGCGAGCACATTCACCGTGCACCCAGGATGGAGCCCCGCCTTCGACAACCCCACGCCACATCTCAACTAAGACATCAGGGCACTGACGCTGACTCCACTGTGGCCTCCCACGGCAACTGTGCCCAGCTGACTGCAATGACGAAGTGGGATTCAATGATGGCTAAATCTCATCCAGGAAACACCACCATACCGGGCTCCCTGGTCCCAGTTTCCTCACTTGTACTCTGGGTCTTCCTAGGAAGAAGCTTCCATCCTGTGTGACGCTTCAACCAGGGCTCCGTGGCCCTGGTCTAAGGAAGGAAACAAACCCAGTCTGGGCTCCCAGTGAGACCTGCTGGGCCTCCCAGGCTTTAGGTGGGATGGTGGCAACAGTGTCTGCAGCACTGGTGACTGGCATGACTCGTTCATGATGGTGTGCGCTGGGCAGCCCCCTCTACAGCAGTCAGAGACGGAAAGCAAGACCCGGGCAAAGAATGCGGCTGGCACATAAAAAAGGTGATGCTAGCGCCCTACCCAGGTCAGCCCAAAGCCACCAGAGGAAGAGAAAGTGACAGCATGCCTACCTAAAAGGAAGGGAGCAAAAGTAAAGGATTTGTAGATCTTGCTCTGGGAGAGGAGCAGGACAGAGGAGAAGGACGGTAGACACTAGTAAAACTCTCGCGGCAATGTGAAGGCATCACCGATGTGGTCTGAAAGGCTCATGTCTCAGAAGGTGAGCATGTAAATCTCCGAATCACATAGCATTTTCTATCCGAAGTTACTGTAACCCGAGAGGATTGGAACAGATGGAGTCTATCTTCCCTCCAGGGCTCTGTGCTAGCAACCGAACGAGAGCAGTGTGGCCAAAGAGCCGCTAAAGCCGGCACAGTGGCTGCACCCAGCTCTGGGGTTGCAGGAAGGTCCCGAGCGTGTGCCCATGTGCGTGTGTTTGTGTGCGCTGGCGTGTGCAACTGCAACCCTCCCAGCTGCCCTCTTGCCCACTTGCGGATCAGCCACCCGCCGCTTCAACAGGCAATGGTGGCAGCACGGTAGAGATCCCTGCAGCCCTGGGAAGGGGAGGAGAGCAAGGGCAGCCGGGGGCCTCGGGAGCACAGCAAAGACACAGGGTCCGGTACAGTGGAGCGGAAAGCAGTGGCTGTCCATCACCAGGGGAGGATGGCGTCTGGACGGCTGTCATCCTCTCTGTGGCGCTGCCAGAACACTAGGAAGCACTGCAGGGTCCTTTCCCGCTGGAGCCTGTGAGAAGACTGTCTTGTCTTCCAAGATTCCACTCCTAAATGAGTGTCATCACGGGCCAATTTCTCCACACAGGCATAAGGGAGCACAAAGTAAAGAGCAAGGGTGCACCAGAACAGGACGGAAACAACAGCAACACAAAGATCTTCAGAAGAGAGTCATCTGGCACACGGTGCCCACGAGCTGTCTCCTGAGACAGCAGGAGAGCAGCTCACTGCAGCGTCAGGCAGCAGACAGGACGCGGATGAGCCCGACAGACGCCCTGAAATCCCGCCTAACGGCAAGACTTCGATGTCCTTAACCAAAACCCCTACTCTAGCCACCCTGAGAAACACATCGCACAACCTGGTGGTTTTATTACTGCGAGCACACTGGATGATGGAGGACGGATGGGCAAGAGCGCAGAGGAGGGCTTAAAGAGGACTTCTGGGGACAGAGAGGACAGGAAAAGGATGCACTGCAGTGGCTCGAAGGCGCGCAGTGCTAGACAGATGCATTCGGAGATCGCTGTCTTTCAGGGTCTAAAGCAAGTTACAGTACGGCTGTGAGTGACTGCAATTCCTACAAACCTATCAATGCCTCTGGCTGCAGCTCTACGGATAAATACTAAAAATGCCTGTCAATCTCTACCGTCGGGATTTGAGAAGGCAGGGTTTTTAAATGTATGTTTACATTAAAATAAATATCTAAATATCACCTAGCATGAAAACTGTTAAAATGTAAGCCTTGAAGACAACCTACATCGACTGAATGAAAAATGATGAGCTACTGGATTATACAAGGGTGGGGAGGGGGAGCGTGGACGCTCTGGGAAGGACAACCAAAAGAAAAATCCCCTCACGTTCCAGAAGACCCAACTGCATGGGTTCCACAAAAGGGTATAATTGTAATAGATTCTTTTGTTATTTTAAGGCAAAACATTCTTAAATGATGCAAACTCAATGAGAAAGATCCACACATACTGAAATGCCTTGTTCCCCAGAAATGTAAAAAGTCAAAGAGGTACTGTCTGAAATTCTGAACTTAATAAAATAAAAAAGAAATTTCAACACTGTGTACTACACAACAGCCTTTAAATATACATGATTCCCTCATGTAAGTGAGCACTGGGGGTTACAACAGTCACAAAGTATCAACTGGCTTCCCCCCGCTTTCACTCTCCCATGTGAACAACTACGCACACAAATGAAACGGATTCAGAGTAACTTCCGGGAAGCCTCAGGGTGAATGGAAGCTACATGTCCATGTAAAGGGTTAAAAAGAAAAACAAGAAATACGTAATGGCCCTGAAGTCCAAAATGTACTTCTACCAGCTAAAAGGTCTCAGAGGGCAGAGTCAGTTTAGGAAGAACATCTACTATCCACACAAGCACCAATGCCAGGAGGACAGTGGGTGCCTTTGGAGCCAGTTCCACGTAACATGGCTGAGCTACCTTTAAAATCCCCGCAATGTCCTTTATAATCACACTCACTTCCTTAGCACATCAATGCGGCTTTACAATACTGCTAACCACACTGTGCGTCAGCCTCCCAAGAGCCCACCTTCCGAGGTCCAAAGAGAGAACGTGCGACCAGGAGCACAGCAGTAAATGGGTGCTCATCTCAGTCACTTCCCAACACGTCCTCTTCCCCATGACGCTGTGGCACTGCCAGCTTGATAACCGTAGTCATGGCTAAGCAACGAACGGGTGCTCATCTCGGTCACTTCCCAACACATCCTCTTCCCCGCGACACTGTGGCACTGCCAGCTTGAAAACCATAGTCATGGCTAAGCAGTGAACGGGTGCTCATCTTGGTCATTTCCCAACACGTCCTCTTCCCTGTGACGCTGTGGCACTGCCAGCTTGATAACCGTAGTCATTGCTAATCACCATCCCCACCTGCTTTCTACAGGCAGGCACATGCTGGAGAGTGGAGTGTCTGCCTTCCAGGCTGCTGTGTGCCCACACGTACTGGTGGCATTCCTGAGCAGCACTCGCATCCTTCCAGGACTGCTTCCGCTAAACAGCTTTGGAGTCCTGTAGGTAGGTACATCAAGGCCACTCTTGCTAGACGAGAATTGGCTGCAATACGCCATTAACACTGAAAAGGACACAGGCTACACAAAGCCCACGGCCACAGTGTCAACCACAGTGCTTCTGATGTTTTTAAACACACAACAGAGATATGCAAACACACATAAGCGTGATTCGGTGGTGCGCCACCCAGTACATACGTGCATGTTTAAAATGACCACACATGTAAAGTGCTTACCTGTATTATCAGCAAGACCATCAAAACACTCTTTAGATCCAGGTAATTTCTTTGTTTTTGTTTTTGTTGCTGGGGGGACAAACCCAGGGCCTTGTGCATGGTAGCTAAGCATGCACTGTGCCACTGACCTCAATTGACTTCTGTATCACTGTCACATCATGTGTCAGACTGGGTGTTGTGGTCTCTTAACTCAGAGGGGAAAAAAAAGAATATGGCACCAAGACTTCAGCCTTATAAAGACTGGCTGAGCCCTAAGACCTAATAGGGAGATTAAAAAGCAAACGGAAACAAAAATAAAAATTCCCTAAATCTTTGGACACACTGACTCATTCGGTCTGGATTAAGACCTCAACTTGTGAATACTTTCAAAAGCATCCATGTGAGGCCCTCCAGACGTGGGAACGGAGCTGGAACGCTGAATTGGCTGTGGCAGGTGACGTGGGTAAAGCTGCAATCGCTCTTGTTCCTGAGGCTTCCACTGTGGTGGCGGAGTGCACACTCCAGCAGGGACGTGCGGGGACTGTGTCCTGCCTTCTCAGCACCTCTTCCTGGGTACAGTGTCTCCCATCAGTTTGCGCGTGAAGAAGTGCCAAGTGGTGCGTCTGCTCTACATGGATGTCCAAGCAGTCACTTCAGGGAGCTCTGACCGCACCATCGGAACTCCAGGTCTGGGAAGTTCTTACCACATGAGTCACCCTATGTCAGAGGAAATTACGAGCACTTGCCCCGAGGCACAGGGAAGAGGCTGTAAGATCACATAACGTGTGTGAGAGAGTGTGAAGGCACAACACCCCGTAGGTTACCAGAGGCTGAACAGAGAGGAACCCAGAATGAAAACACCAGCTCCATCCGTGTTGCTCTGAGCCCTGAACGCTGCAATCTTTATTTGGAAAAGAGTTAATGAAGATTATAGAACATGAAATGACTTTTCATCAACTTATTTCTCTAAAAGAAGAAGGAATTTGCATTTTCATTGACCTGATCAAATGTTATCTAAGAATTGCTTAATTGCCTTAATGGTTTAATTCTATTTGCTGCCAATCTGATTAGCAAAGTGTGTGTCTGTGTGTGCACCAGGGTGGCTTGGCTATAAATGGGAGGGTGAAACCTATTACTGAAAGGACAGCAGCGCCGTGGAGCTGGTGGCTGCTGGTTAACTGAGAGCCCACAAGTGGTGTGAGAAGGTCACCTATCATTTATGATAATTTCTCCACTCCTGTCTTCCTTGTCACTTGTTCATCTCAAGAACCTGCCTTAGATTTGAGACCGCTAAGAGCATGTGTTAATTTGGGTTAAGGAGAAGGTGAGCCCAGGTATCACTGCCAGTGAAGTGATTTAATGGGAATGTGGATATAATTTAAGAGATCCTCTGAGTCTCAGCCTGACACAGTTAATGTGCATTGGGGCGACATCTTACAGGAGTTAATGCATGTGTTAATCTCTTGGGATGTTGTCTCTTGGAACACTGCAACAATACATAACCTAGAAGAATAAAAACAATCTCTTTCAAAGTGCACAGGAGTGTCTAGAGATGAAAGCACTGGAGTGGCAGCTTATGGTCAGGGCGAAAACACCGACTTGCACTTTGGGAACCAAAGTGCTGACCTGAAGGGAAGCCACATCCTGTCTCTGGGTCTCCCTGTCTTTAACTTCAACGGGAGTGACTGGTCTAAAATTTATTTTCTAAAGAGGCAGGGGTTTTGGAGAGGTGTTTTAGGATGTGTGTAGGAGCTCTAGGAAAGCTGAGCAACGAAAACCCTACTTCCAAGTCTGAGCTCTTCCAAGCCTTCAGTCAGTTTGTCGCATTGATGGGCTAGACCAGATTTGGGCTCAGAAAAATGTTTCATTTGTTAAAATATTTGATAACTACTGGAAGAAGTGAGCTCTTAGCTCTATGGAGTTCTAATTATGTTCTTTCTCTCAACATCCTTTTTGCCTCCTGGGAAAACTTCTCTTCCCTTTCACAACCTTTTAAACTCTGACTTCTAAGTCTTACATCGATTGCCATCTCTTCTCAGCGCTTCAACTGGAAGAGGTTCTCACTTGGCTGTGTAGGAGTCCACTGGGCTGGGAAGAAGTTCTATAGCAACATTTGCCCAAAGAGTACTGCTTCCTAAACCTGAAACACTAAACACTCTATTGCTTTGAATTCTGGGTGATATAAGGGCTGGGGTTTATCTCAGTGTCACAGTGCTAGCCTAGCACGCAAGAGGCTCTAGGGTCAATACCCAGCAGCATCATCGTCATCAACATCACAAACAAAAGACAGAAAGAAAAGAAAAGATAGCATCCTCAGGGAAATGGAAATCCACACTCATGAACTTAATATGTTCACTGACTGGGATGTGGCAGAAGAATTCACAGAAACTTATCCCAAGGGAAGAAATACATGTGTGATGCTATTTATTAAAAGGAGGTTCGACCCGATGGATGCAGCGGCACACACCTGTCCCAGGAACTCGGGAAGCTGAAGAGGGAGCCCAAGTTCAAGGCCAGCCTGGGTAACTTAGCAAGATGCTGTCTCAGAAACAAAACAGAACAAAATCCAAAAGCACAAACAACAACAGGAGCACAAGAAGGAAGTTCACCTCAGTGTGGGTGACAAGGTCAATATCAGAGAACCCTGAAGCTCAGTACAGACAAAACAACGGAGGA